>JBAMMX010000002.1:4585795-4857235 GCA_037126225.1 Dillenia turbinata | reverse complement strand
GTCCGATTCCTAACCCTAGTTCTAGGGTTTAAAATTTTCTTAGTAAATAACTTTAGATTACTGAAATTTACTTCAAATTGGGAGCTTTGCAGGTCTCGGAATGAACTGAGAAAGGCATTCGATGAGGGTTACGAATTGCGAAAAATCCTAGGTGAGGGATTTTCAATCTCTTTAATATTCAAACTATTTTGTTAAATTTAGGTTGAAAATATGTGTAGATACATTCTGAAAATATATTAGATTTGAAGGAAATGAATTATACTTGAAATTTTGTATGAAGTTATTTAGGTTAAATCTAGAATTTGATATAAATTGGGTTGCGAAGTATGATAGAATGTCTTAGATAATAATATAATTTTGTTTGATTGATTTGTGTAGCTTTCCTTGGGATTTAAATTGAAATTGACATGAATTAAATTAGGGTTATGTGAATTCGGGAGAAAATTGATAAAATTGAGGAATATTAGAAATTAAAGCCATTGATAAGGGAAATAATTCGAGATTGATGAAACGAAAGTATAGAAACGTGATTGTGTAAATTAAGGCTACGTTAAATAAGGGGGAAATTTGAAAACCCTTTACTGAAGTCTTAATTGATGATTAATTGTGTTGATTTGGTCTAGGTTAACCTTTTGAAGACTCTAAATGAATCATTTTGGATAAATTGTGGAAATAAGGAGTGGGTGCCTTCTTTAGAGGTGAGTAGATGGTCTCTTGTGTTATAAATGAGCAAAACTATTTTAATTCTTTTGAAAATGATTTTTGAAAGATTTTTATATGTTTTATATACATTGTTTTGTGATTGTGTGATGTCTGAACTGCATTATGAAGTATGAATGCATCCACCGTGTTTATAAATGCATGTGTGCTATATGTTATTTGATATTATTTTATAAATTGCTATGATATGAGATTGATGATTATTTGTTGGAAATGATGGCACACGATTGTGAAATGGCATGTTTGTGAAATGATGGTGCACGAGTGTAATAACTATAGTCATTCTCTCCACGGAGCGACCCGACGGGGTGACGTGGGTGGGGTTTTATTGCAAGGGAGGTAGACGCGGCCTCTTCTTTGCCACGTCGTACTATTCGGATTGCACCCCGGTGAGATACGAACCAATGCCAAGGAAGGGGGTAGTATTTTGAAATACTGAAATGGAAAACCTCTTGGCGAGCTTCCGTCTGGATTCGACCAAACCTAGAATGGAAGTGTTTTTGATGGGACCCCAAGATTTTCTGAAAGAATAATTAATATGGATGCATAGTTTGTGAATTATCTTGATTTACTGAAAATGCTTTTGTATATATAAAGTGAAATTTATGAGATATACTTTGATTCTCCCACATTCACCCCTCATTTATCATACAATTATACCATTGCACTCCACTCACTGAATATTTATAATACTCACCCCTCTCTTTAACATTTTTCAAAGGAAGATTAGGCATGTGACAGAGATTGGAGCTTGAAAAGGTCTATCAGCGGACTTGTGTAGGTATATATATAGTAATGTATAGTTATTTTGGTCTGAACTGAAATCCATAGAAATGAAGACTTGTATAATTCTTTTGGTACGGATTTAATTTATACTTGTTTCCTGTATATGAACAAGTATTGATGGAATCTTTACATGGTTTGTGCTGGAGTTGTTTGAAACTTGTTTATTTTCTTTAATTCTCATTTTTTGTAAAAGTTCATTGTTTGAATGGGACATTTGGTTAGTAATATTGAGATTTGTTATTTTCTTTCGATTTCACGAAATTCTGTACATCTCATATCATTTGGACTTTACTGATGTTAGCTTGATTGCTTCAGGCAAGTGTTAGCAAAGTCCTACAACTATGTTTTGAGACTTCTTGTATGTTAAATGCTTTATTTATACTGCGAACTTTGAAATAACTAGAATGGTCATATTGCATGCTCACATGTACAGGAATCCACTCCCCGATATGTGTTGATATATGCTTGCATATACAGGAACCCACTCCCCAATTTGTGCTCGTGTGTACAGGGGACCGAATAGGTCCTTGCATGTGTATTGTTACGTGATGTTTCCTATTTTTGATGAATGGTGTATTGGAAGAATTGTTGTGTTATTTTTGTAGTCTTGCGGAGTCCCGATATAAGAAGAGGTTCTGCTTGTATACCGAGATAACGCAGCAACTGTCGAATGCTCGATCCGAAGATTGAGGCGTGACATTATCTTACTTCAGCTTTAAATGCATATCTCGTGAAGTTCAAATTAGAGACGGGACTGTCATTCTTGATGCTTTTTCTAGTCACTTTTCCACTTTTGTTATCTCTCTCTTCTCCCTCCCCCTCATACACATTTCCTCACACAGAGTGAGCAGACCTTAGATAATAAAAACTCCACTGACAAATTATGTGCCTTTTATTGGTGTACTTTTCTGGTGGATGGAGTTTACATGAATAGATAGCAGATGTTATACTTCACAGACTTGGAAATTCTATGTAGACATAAAGTTGTCTTATGGAATGAACTTCATTGTGGTATGGGCATAGATATAGAAAGAAACATTAAGAATGTAGCACAAGTCCTCTATGGGAGTAGGCTTTCGAGACGCCTTGTGGCCTCAACAATGGTTTTCCTGTTTCCAAAGGCACTAATTCTCATGTACTCTTCACCACCAGGACCAAACCCAGAACCAGGAACAGTGATTATGTGTGTTTTCTCAAGAATCATGTTGAACACATCCCAGGAACTTAAACCAGGAAAATGTACCCAAACATAAGGTGCATTAGTCCCACCATAAACCTTTAAACCAAGAGAAGCAAAAGCATCGAGCAGTATCTTTGCATTTGCCATGTAGTAATCAATTCTTGAGCGTGCTGCCTGAGAATTTAGAAAAGAGCAAATCAGATAATTCATGAACCCAATGGCTTATATTTTTATTTGATGTAAAATTTATGATATTTTTTTCTTGTGGTCATGCAATAGCTCAAAACACAGAATGACGACAAGGAAAGCATGCAGTGCTTTAATTTGTGATTTCTTAGAAGTTAGCCATCCATGATGTTGCTTCTTAACACGACACTAGGATTGAAATACTTGACCTTGAAACCATCAGAGGAGAGGCTAGCTAGTCCTCCAGCCTGAGATATCCTTGACGCTCCATTAAAGCAGGTGCAGACAATGCGATTGAAATCGTTTATTATGGGGAACCCATTTGAAAGCCGAAGTTCTTTGGGGACCACTGTCCAACCTAGGCGGACACCTGTGAATCCAGCAAACTTGGAGAAGGATGAGATTTCTATTGCAACCTGAAATTTAAAAAAGGTGAAATTATTAAAATTTAAGTGAGTTGAGGATAACAATATTTTTGGTATCAAAGAAGGTAGGAACGTAAAACACATAATGCCTAATGCTTTTAACTACAACACAAGGGGTGACTTTTTGACAGAGATTAAAGCAACAACCTAAGCTACTCTTTTTGTCATTCTGAATTAGGAAATTGGCTTAACCTCGCTAAAGTCTGAATGAATGTCTTGAAAGTGTAGCTTTAATCAAAACAAGGGACTCCATACCCTCATTTTTCCGACATGTATAAAAGCATGAGGTTTGGAATAATTGGTTGTGTACATAGAACTGTATTATACTATATATATCTCACATTGGCGTGCTTTAATATTTTTTCCAAATGTGCAGATATTGAGTTACCTCCTTGGCCCCAGGAATTTCAAAGATTGATCGTGGACTGTCATCTGTTATATAAACAGCATATGCTGAGTCATAAACAATTATTGATCCATTCTTGTGTGCAAACTCCACAAGTTGCTGTAATTGCACTCTTGATGCTGCATGACCGGTGGGATTGTTTGGGGAGCAGAAGAAGATAATATCTGTTCTTGGGGTGATTGATAAATCAGGAAAGAAATGTGTTTGAGGTCCACAACTCATGTACTCTATGTTCCGATATTTCTGATTTCTATCATCAAAGTCTCCAGCCTGACCAATGATCACACTTGAATCTGTATAGGCCTGTCAAACCATACACATCATTTTAGTGCCATGGTGATAGCTTGGTTGATTTTTCCATTTAGTGTAAACAGATTGTATCCAGACTCTTTTTTCTTTTCGGGAAAAATGCCTTTAAACGTGTGCAACAGTTTAAATGGTCCAAAGAATCATTTCTGGCAGACGACTGTTTTTGGGACATATCAAAGGTCGGCGTGGGAAATTTCATTTACCAGAAAATGTCTCCGAGAAGGCTATCCTTTTAATTTTGTTTTCTTTGTGCACTTGTATAAAAGTTGTTTGATGCATATGCGATGAAACTCATTCTTGTCACGAGGATATTTGGAGTTTCTCTCAGTTTAGGAACAATATCTAAGCATACACACATACATCAAACTTGGGTGAATTACTTTTTCAGACTTGTCAAGAGAAAATGTTAGTCCACCTAAAACTTACAGACAAAAGTTCTTGAAAATGTTCTCAGGATACACTCCTGATGTGCTTTAAATGCATGTAGTGATACTCCGAAGAGAAGAAAGAGTTAATTTGTGAGTTGGGGAGAAGACATATTCACCGGAAACGATGGGTCTTGCACGGCTGTTGTTACATTGGATCCCAGAAGCAACTGCAATTAAACAGGCAAGTCAAAGTCGGAATCTATTTTAAAGGTGAACCATTACCTTAGCTGCAAGTCAGTTCACCGTCTGGTTTGCTCACTGATAAAGGAAAATGAGAGAACATCAAATGAAAACCCTGATCCTACTAGTGTAGGATACCTGCAAACGAGAAATATCACATTGAGCACCATCTGATACAAAAACTTCTGTATCCGTGATCCCCGTGTCTTTGTAGAATTTTTGAGCAATTGCTTTCCTTAATTCCTGCTTATTTGCACAGAAAAAGTTTCATGTGCTGGTTACACTTGGAAAGAATATGAATCTGCTCGTACGTTTAAGCACTTGCAAGGCTCAAGATCAAGGATACAAAAGTATGAGCTTATAGAACTTATCATGTTCTAGTCAGGTCATATATGTATATAGATAATCTGCTTGGTTACACTCTATATGGTATTTCTTTTCCCTTCTTTTTGGTACGTTGTTACCATGTCTATGCTCTTTGTGAGGGTTACAATTTATTTCCACAGACAGAGTTATTTTGGCATGTCCTCTGTAAAGGGGCAACTAACGAAACATAAGATCAGAAGGAGAAAGATGGAGAGTTACCTTGTTGCCTTGCTCTGCACCATACCCTCTGTAACCTTCTGGTGTGGAAAGGGCTTGAACATACTGAAATGTGGCACAGTCAGTTTTTATTATTTTATACATAAATTCACATTTAGACAGTACAGGAGCTCCCACGGTCAGGGGAGGGATCTATCAATACTCTTTCCTGTTTGCCTCCTACACCTACACTTGCTGGTTGTTTGCTAGGTATGATGCGCTTCATTCTCTGCTTCAGAATGTATGTGAGTTGTAATACAAAACATTAGTGTGTTCTGAGTGAAACTGGCTATTAAAAATAAGATTCTTAAAATTTGTGACAAGCTGACTGATAGACATAGGAGACGTGGTTTTTCCTAGAGCAGTCTTAAGATTGGCCAATCATTAGAAAGCTAGTGTCAGTCTCCCTTACAAGACAACTTTGGTTTGTCTAAAAGCTTATTTCTTGTTTTTCTGCCCTGAGAAGGCTAAGCCTTGAGTAAAAAATATTGCAGGGTAGGTCCAGTTAAGTTCTTGTACTTCTCTTTTCTATTGCGACTACTCATGGGGATGAAACCAATTATATATATAATGTAATGTCGCGACTCTTTCCAAATGGCAGCTCATCTCAACTAAACTTTCTTAATTAATAAATTAATTCAAATATTCAAAATCAAAATACTACTTTAGAAAAGAAAATTATAGATAAATAGATAAATCACGACCCTAGGCACCAGTCACCATCAAAATTTTACCTTTCTTTCCTTATTTTTCATTAAAAATACAAATTAGATTGACTTTTTAATAGTCATGCATATATATATATATATATATATATATATATATATATATTAAAAAAACAGGAAAATTAATATGAATACAAAATGTGGATCTTGTTGATGGCCAATTTTTATAGTTTTGGACATCAAAAATTGGCCAAATGGAACTTACTCACTTTTACCTGATAAGAACAGTAGTTATTTTTTGGCATAAAATCAATTAGCTCTTAGTATCATTCTTTTTTTTTTCCTTGTCTAATCCTTGTATTCTTATGGGTTGTAACTTTTTTTATTTGATCACCGATATCCAAAAACCAGACTAATATGGTTCGAGTAACTGTAAGATCCAATTTAGGGATCGATTCTCTCAGTGTCTATTTTTTTTTATTTCCAATATTTAAACTCGAGATTTTGGTTAAGGGAGTTTAATATTCCGTCATTATACCTGGAAGATATCATTAGTTTATTTTTTTATTATTATTAAAAGAAAAGTTCTTACCTCTTGCCCGAAAAGATAAAAAGATTTCAAGTTTACAAATAGATGGTCTTGTTCAGCCATGATGTATTTTAAAATTTACAAAGTAAATATACATAAGGTTTCATGCAAGTGTTATGTGTATTGTTTATGGTCCGTAAAGCATCATGTTTTGAAAAGAAAAATTCACCTTAATCTTACATCATGTTTGGTTCATTCAAATTCCAATGCTTGGTACGAAAACTTTAAGGAAATAGTTTTCAAAGTCCGTGCTTTTTGGCCAAGGCTCCATGTTGTATGAACTAAGGAGACTTTGCTTTGTTAGGTCAAGAGGACAATATTCTTAGACATGGTCAAACCTTATGTTTGTTGTGCCATTTGCAATTTGACTTCATGGTCATACCTAGGAATAATTGATTGAAGTAGTCAAGTTAGATTTTTCTTCTTCTTTTGGTATTTTGGTCATCCACTTTAATAAATTAAATTTTTATTAAATACATATTCTAACAAATATTAATATCCTATTTAAATTGAATCTCAAGTCAAAAAGAGAGAGAAACTTTTTGTATGTGCGATTAATACCAAAATTTATTCACATTGAAGTTGTAAACCCAAAAACATTTATAAGAAGAAATATATTTTCCAAAAATTAAATTATAAAACGGGGCAAGAATGCCCTATTGGAATTGGAATGGAAGAGGAGGAAAATTGTACTCAAATTTCTCGGCAGCTACGAAAAGACTTTTGGAACTTGTCAAGAAATGCATGAAATCTTTGAAAGTGTTAGCAAAACCAAAGAAAGTTGGATTTGCCTAATTGTACTTCTATTTGTGCTTCAAAAGATAAAAGGCTTTTCAAAATCCAGTCATAAAGAGTTTCTTACAAGTTGCTGAATTATACAAATTCAAGTTCATGAATTTGGTTTTCCTTTTACAAGTTCTTCAACATTTCATGGAAATTAGCCTGAAATTTTATTAAGCATATCTTACATGAGTTGCTTAAAAACTTTATAGAAATATTAACTTTGGTTCCAAAAAGTAGCAAAGAATCTAAAAGAACAAAAATAATAAAATAAAAAGGATGTCTATGAACAAGAAAAATATTAATCGAACAAACTAAAATTTGTAAAGGTTTTTCAAAATTTCTCATACTATTGATATCTAATAGATTTATAATCATTAAATCATTATGTAATCACATTTGATTATTTAAATATGTTATCTTATAAAAAATAGTGACCGTTAGATGGTAATCCAACAATCACAAATTTCGTAGATATTAATTCGAGGTGATTATAGAAAGACCCACGTGCAAAATTTCAGCAGCATAGAGAAAAATAATGAAAACAAGGTTTAAATTGAAGGGTTTGAAGTGCAGCAAGCTTACATCAATCATGCTTGATGCAATCACATGGGGTATAGGCTCCGTGGTGTCACCAATGCCAAGACTTATCAATTTTGCATCTGGGTATTTCCACACGTGGTTGACGGCACGATCGGTAATCTGTTTGGAAGCCATGATCACACAATAAAAACTTTACATCATATAAAGTAAGGTTTTTAATTTTTAATTTTATTTTTAATAGAAAGACTATAAAGTGAACAATTATTCCTTGGACATGGTGATCATATTCTGCATTCTTGAATTAGATTAATGTTGCAAACTTATTGCTTTAGGCACTGTTTTAATGTTGTAAAGATGAGTGAAACCATGAACATTTAAGATACAAATCGAAGCCAAACATGTAAAATGATAGAAGGAAAACTTAACCTCAGGAAACAAGTAGTTGTATCTCAAATTCTCCATGTTTTGATTGCGAGCTACTCTTGTGCAATAACCTGCCCATATCCATATTTATTTCTTGCTTTGGAGTTTATCATGAAGAAGAAGAAAAAGAAGAAGAAGAAGAAGAAGAAGAAGAAGAAGAAGATGATGATGATGATGATAGTCATGTGTATGATGATAAACTGATCCGAATTGCAGCTTAAGAACGTACCACCACCCTCGTTTTGGAGTTTCAAACTGCAGAACAATGTCATGCATAAAAAGAGAGGAAAAAGATGCGTGTGAAATCTCATAAGCTCAATTATATACAAAAGATTATTTGATAAAAAAAAAGGTCTCAGAAAATATACCAAGCCTGGATCCTTTTTGGCTGGGGAATGGGTACTGCACTTGGAAGGGATAGACAGCTTGACAACTTTGACATATCTATTGTTTGTGTGCTTTCTCTGCTCCACTCTCAAACAACTGGGAAATGTTTTTAGTTCGATTGTGAGATGAGTACAAAGGCATTGTGCTCTTAGCCACATCCAATATTTATACAGATAGAGCAGCAACCTCGCAAGCGTTAATTCATTATTAATGAGGGGAAAAAAAAACAATATAATATGATAAGAAAGTGTTAGCAATCGTTTTTTTTTTTTTTTTTTCTCTCTCTTTAAGAAAGATAGTTAATAAATAATGCATAAATTTTTTTTTCCATGACTATTAAAATCATAGGATAATTTTTTAATTTAATTATCAGATCACAAAATTTACGTAGTTTTTTTAGAAGGGTACTAAGAATGTTGACTGTCCCTTCGCTATTTTTACTTGACCAAAGGAAAAAAAAATATTATTTTGAATTTTAGTAATCATTTTGAATTCTACATAACATTTGAAGTGATAATTTTTAACTTTTTACGACCAATAAATTATAAATTATTGATTTTTTTATTGAATATTTTATAATTAAAAATTAAATTTTTTACCGGTTTGAACTGAATTTTGTCCCCCTTACCCACCATGTAAGGTATATAATTCGGCATGTCACCACCAACCTCGATTTGGTTCCAAAATTAAGAAAGATGCATTATGAAATAATTTTCAAGGACAATTGTCTATTCTAAGAAATAAAACACAAGTGAAACTAATGATCAATTCACACTGCATTTCGAGGATTGTTGTTGAGGTTTGGTCCAAACATGGAAAGTGAATTATTGACTTTAAAACAATTGTGTTGATCAACAGAAGAAAAATAGAAAAGTATTCACTTTTGAAGCCCCCAAGTATGATCTTGATACTATTTTTTACCTACATTATGTGCTCAAAACTCCCATTCTGCATGGAATTTGGCCGAGCTTGAGTAGTTTTATCAATACAGCCATGGTTGTTAATTCGAGGGATAAAATGGTTAAAATTCATCATATGTAAAATTTAGATCAAACTTCTAAATGATTCAAAGTTTTTTATCTTTTTTTTTCCTTTTTTAGTTTATATTACTAAAGAAACCGCAGCTATTAAAACTTGAATTGTACTCTATTTAAATAAATAAAAAAATATATATTGAATATACAGCCACCATATATCTGTGATAATATCATTGAAGAATATAACAATATTTCAGATTTTGTCTTAATTCAAACACCTTGAAATTCTAGAAAATTAACATCTGAAATTCCAAACAAGTCTCCTTTCAATTCAAAGAAATGTAAGTACTTTTGCTTCTAAGAAGGTGTTGAAGTATGAATAGAAGAACACAATTAATGCATTTTCTCAGAATTTGACAAGCTGCTTCCTCTGCTTATGATGCACGCACATGCAAAAAAGATTTGCATGTGAACCATAGTCAATTCATATTCTATTATATTTAGCAATATAAGCAAATATAACATATCCCAGATGCAAACTTAGGGAGATGGACTGCTGAGTAGATCTTATTTATCTTTTTTCTTTCAAAATTTTTAAGGTCAATAAATTTTACTAGGTCATGTGGGATCATATTAAAGAAATATTTTGATCATGACCAAGCATACCAAATTTGAGTACCAAACAAGACTTCATTAACATTTAAGGTAGTCAAAATCATCACTTTTGAGAGGATCCAAATTAAAATATTACCTCATTTTCATATGCTTTCCAAGTGACAACTCAATTATCATATTGCTTTTGGAATTTGTCATGTAAAGGTGCAAACTAGTCAAGATTTTGCATTCTTTCTTTCATACCCACCAACTTGAATGTATACAACTTTGCATGACAAACAGCCAAGAAGAAAGTATTGGGAAAGTGAAAGGCAAAGCAATAGTCCATCAACTTTGTGGCTGGGTATGTGAAAACACCCCAAGGCCAAAGGATTGTACCTTGTTATAGGAACACATAATTTACATTTTTAAGAAAAAATGAAGTGCTAAGTTAATATTTGAAATCATGGATTCAATTTTTAGAAAGAATTCTTTTAAACAAGAAAATAATATTTTGTGTCTATTGCTGATGCTTGATCATACATTGTTTAGTGGTATAAGCAACAGTCGGATAGGTATGAATGCAAATGAGGAAAATAAGAATATTAATCTAGAAAAAATGGGTATACCTACCATTAATGACCAAATAAAGAAGAAACTAAATGTCATAATTGGCAACAAAAAAAAAAATAGTCTCATTTCATAGTCTATGATTTGGAGTTGCTATATGAGACTCAAAAGTCAAGACCACTATATTTCAACAATGATATATGGGATTTTGTTCTTGTTGTCATGCATGACCTTCTTCTCCCATTTCGGATTTTCATGACTGCAACGTTAATAAAGTGGAATAGCAGTACTTTTTTCCATTAGAATGCAGAAAAAGATAGGGTGGCCATTGTCAAAATGGACTTACAATACTAATAGAGCATATTCAAAATTGAGCAGCATTATGGATAAGCATGGACCAAAGCCTAAAAAGAAAGGTTGTGTATGTTTGAGAGAGAGAGAGATGAAAGTACAAGAAGATTGGTCTAACTACTAACCACTTGAGAGTCAGACGAACCATTTTAAGGGGCAAAGAATATTTAACATAGATTTATTGTCTTAATAGTATGATCTTGGTACTATTTTTTACTTACGTTATGTGCTCAAAACTCCCATTCCGCATGGAATTTGGCTCAAGCTCCAGTAATTTTATCAATAATGTCATGGTTGTTAAATCAAGGGATAAAATGGTTAAAATTCATCATATATCAAATTTAGATTCTACCAATTATGCTGTCAAACTTCCAAAATGATTCAAAGTTTTTTGTTTCTTTCTCACATTCATTTTGAAAGCATCGCCTTCGCGATTAGAGCATAAGAGCAAATATGGCTCAAATTTAAACAAAAAGAATTTTTTATTATTTTTATTGGTATCGATACTCATGAAATTGATAGCAGTTGGGTCATCATTCAGTAGCTTTCATTTCTTATAATATGGGAAGTGAGAATGCTCGACGATCAATGAGAATCTAACGGCTGCCAATTTTATATTTTGTATTAATATTTAGAATGATAATAGAAAAACTCTAAACAAACACACAAATTGCAGGGTATTGAAGGGATTTAATTTATGTTAGTCTTCTAAAAAACAATTGAGTGATGTTGAATTTCAATGGTGTTCTAATGAAATGAAATCATTAATTAGAAATCCAAAGGTAAGGACTCTATTTTGTCTACTTCATATCAGTCCCTAACAAAAAAATTGGATGAAATAAATCCCATCGATGGGCAATTTTGGAATTTCAAAGTGGTTAGGCATTATGCAATGTAAATAAAGACAGAGAGAGAGAGATCACTAAAATGGGATCATTTTTACATATAATATTGATAAAAAAGTAAATTACTAAACTCACCTTGGTATACAAAAAAAAAAAAAAAAAAAAAAAACGAGTTGATCATCCCCGTATAAAGCTGGATATACCTTCATTATAAATATCACACAAGAAAATAAATTGAGAAATATTTTTTATTAGAAAAAGATAAATTATCATATTGGCATTAATTTTACCGTCCATCCTACTTAACTTGTATATACTCGGCCATTTTGTAATTTCATATAACCGGAGCTTCGTTGTGAAGTTGTCACTTTGACCCGATGCAAGCTCATGGTGCTCCCGATACCCAAAAACTTAAGATTTTTTTTTAGTTCAAAAAGATGCAACTAATTGGAATTGAATTAAGAATGAGAGTAAAAATGTTCTACCACTTGAATTATCCTAAGAGAAAAAAAAAATCTTAAGATTTGGATCCAACTTGATTCGAACCACAGCATGCTACACATAAAAATGTTTATAAGTATTAGGTTTTAAAAAAATCAAATACGGAATTCAGAGGTTGAATTGTAATTTAATTTAGAAATTTTCACATATATAATTATGAGTAACTTACATAAGTCCTCGACACATCAATAATTAGAATGCTATTATGCTCGAAACCTTGTCTCTCCTGGTGCAATTTGGCTCTAATTAGATCTTCCTCGTTGGTCCTTCCTAGGGGGATTTTCATAGGTTTCTTGATGTTATTAGACAACCTAGTGTCTCTTCCTTTTGGTCTCAAACAAGATTCCATCTGATTAAGAGTTCTTTCTCACATTATTAGTAAAATATAAGATAAAATCATAAGAATAATACATTTCATGAGTAATGAATCATAAATCTGTTGAGAAAAAGTCTTAATTCCATTAATAGGTGATTGAAAAAATTAATTTTTCATAAAAAGAACAATAGTATGATCTTGGTACTACTTTTTACTTACCTTAGGTGCTCAAAACTCCCATTCTGCATGGAATTTGGCTCAAACTTGAGTAATTTTATTGTCATGGTTGTTAAATCAAGGGATAAAATGGTTAAAATTCATCATATATAAAAATTAGATTCTACCAATTATGCTATCAAACTTCCAATTTGATTAAAAGTTCTTTGTTTCTTTTTTGGCTTATTCAGAGATCTCTAAATTTCATAAAATTACTAAATAAATCTTATTAAAAATCGAATTATACTCCACTTAAAAAATTATTGAATATACAACCACCAAACAATATATCTATCTTAATATCCTTGAAGAATATAGCAATTCACTATTTTGAGTTAATTCAAACACCTTGAAATTCTAGAAAATTAACATCTGAAATTCCAAACAAGACTTCTTTCAATTCAGAGGAAATGTAAGCACTTTCTCTTCTAAGAAGGTGTTGAAGTATGAATCAAAGAACACGATTGATGCTCTTTCTTAGAATTTGACAGGCTGCTTCCTCTGCTCATAATGCATGCACGTGCGCAAAAGATTTGCATGTGAACCATAGTCAATTCATATTCTATTATATTTAGCAATATAAGCAAATCTAACATACCCCAGATGCAAACTTAGGGAGATGGACTGCTGAGTAGATCTTATTTATCTTTTTTCTTTTAAAATTTTTTGGGTCAATAAATTTTACTAGGTCATGTGGTGTCATATTAAAGAAATATTTTGATCAGGACTAAGCATACCAAATATGTGTACCAAACAAGACTTCATTAACATTTAGGGCAGTCAAAATCATCATTTTTTAGAGGATCCAAATTAAAATATTACCCCATTTTCATATGCTTTCCAAGTGACAACTCAATTATCATATTGCTCTTAGAATTTGTCATATGAAGATTCAAACTACTCAAGATTTTGCATTCCTTCGTTCATATCCACCAACTTGAATGTAAACAACTTTGCATGACAAACAGCTACGGAGAAACCAATGAACTTTAGCTCAAGTGGCACCACTCCCCCTCCCTTTTGTAATAGACTCGGAATCAAGTCTTCGTATGTACCAAAAAAAAAAAAAAAAAAACAGCCATTGAGAAAGTACTGGGAAAGTGAAAGGCAAAGGAATAGTCCATCAACTTTGTGGCTAGGTATGTGAAAACACCACAAGGCCAAAGGATTTTACCTTGTTATAGGAACATATTTTACTTTTTTTAGAAAGGACGAAGTGCTAGGTTAATATTTGAAATCGTGGATTCAATTTTGAGAATGAATTCATTTAAACAAGAAAATAAGATTTTGTGTCTAATGCTTGACCATATATGTTTAGTGGTACAAGCAACGGCTGGATAGGAGAAAAATAACTTTTAATATGTAACTTTGGTAGGTATGAATACAATGAGGAAAAATAAGAATATTAATCTAGAAAAAATAAGTATACCTACCATATGACCAAATAAAGAAGAAACTAAATGTCATAATTGGCCCAAAAAATATATATATATATATATATAGTCTCATTTCATAGTCTGTGATTTGGAGTTGCTATATGAAGACTCAAAAGTCAAGACCACTAAAAAAAAAATAGGCTGGCCATTGTCAAAATGGACTTACAATACTAATAGAGCACTCAAAATTGAGCAGCATTAAGGATAAGCATGGACCAAAGCCTAAAAAGAAAGATCGTGTATGTTTGAGAGAGAGAGATGAAAGGACAAGAAGATTGGTCTAATTACTAACTGCTTGAGAGTCAGATGAACCATTTTAAGGGGCAAGAATATTTAAGTAGAAAGATGATAAAGGTTGTGGAAGAATTTAGGTCAAATATAAACTGGCACAACTTTCATTGTTTAGGTATTCAAATCAATTAGTTATTAGTAGCTTTGGGATTAAGCCCTTTTGTGTTCAACCATCTTTACTTAAAGTTTTGTATTGCTAGGGCATACTTGCCCAATGCTTTATAAATTATTAGATGCTTTTTGATCGGCCCTTCCGTGTAGTATTATTCTCTTTCATTATAGATCAAAAGTACCATTATTACATAATACAATACAAGATACGAAGCCTACCCAATGATACTGCAGCAGAGAACAATACTTATACCCATTTTGTTTTAACTTGTTTTTTTTTTTTATCATTTTGAGGTTTTATTATTAATCCAAATTAATCATTATAATAATTCTTTTCAAAAGATAAATCTCCTAATAAAAAAACACTTTATATATATAGACCTAATACCTTAATAAAAATCAAACCCCAACCATACTTAAAAATACTCTACCGACACGTCGAGTCGAGCGAACTCACGTTCATTGTTTTAACTTGTTCCTGAGAATGGCTCTCTCTCTCTCTCTCTCTCTCTCTCTCTCTCTCACCAGTAAACATTTTGGGTCTGTGGTCTCTCATTAAACAAGGATTTTAATCATGACTTGCAGCGTTCCGTATCAGAAGACTTATTATAATATTCCTTTCTTTTTTTTGTGCAAAAGGCAGCACATCACACTCACACCCTCCCTTCCACTCACACCCTCCCACAACCTAGCGCGTGAAGGACACACGCCTGCACACTCTTTCGAACAGACCTGCATACTTCTTTCTCTTTGCAAATAAACCCTAAATACACAAGGCTTTTCTCCAAGTTAAAGCATAAGATCAATCTTTACACCACACCCTTCTATACCAAAATATACCCTTAATTTCAACACCCTGACCTGCCATCCTACCTCAAATTAAAATTCAAAACTCATATTTTTCAAATTCAGTGTTTTTACAACTTTAATATTCTCTTAATGTCCTATTAATATAATTTATGTGGATAAATTTAGAATCTGAATATACATATGTATATAATCCCGGTAAAATTCTAATCACCTGAATGATATAATATTTTTTTCATTCACTGTATTGACCTAAAATTTTTTAACCCTTACTCTCTGTCAAAACCATCATTGCAAAATTTTCGACATAATAATATAAATTATTTAATATAATTATATTGAGTGAATTATATTAAAAAACAATTAAAAAAAAAAAAAACTTTCAGCTACCAATCTAGGGAATCTCTAGTCATCAACAAAATCTCAAAATCCCACCTCCACAGAAAGATGTGAAACCACCATCTTACTGTAGAGAAAACCTCGCCTCACCATTACGACCTTGCTATCATCGATCTCCGCCCTCATCTACCATTACTCGATCTCTCACATTCCCAAAATTATCTTATCTTCTTATGAACACACCACCTTGTTCCTTATCACTGGCTTTGTCTATGATGAAAATATCAACCTCTGAAACCTCTTGCACACGCAATTTGAAAGCCTCGACTCTCTCTGCCCATGCCCCCACACCGCATTTTTCAATCTACCATTTGAATACGCCATTGTGTTTACTATCATTTGCTCAATCTATGGTACAAATTCCGACCTCTGCCACCACCATGCGTGCTTGCATCCACCACCTATGGTCTCTGTCCCATGCCTAGATGCTGACTCTCCTGCTAAAATCAGACCCAACCAGCTCTGGATTCGACGTAGATCTTGCCCTGCCAACCTACGCACCAACCAAGTTCCGTTTCAATTCAGTTCGGTACTCGATTCAGTCCAGTTTTGCCTCAATTTAGTTCGGTGCCACTCAAATTCGGCCCGATTCCGACTCGATTCGACCGCTTGAATCAGTGTGTCCCTTCTACACCCGGTTCATTGCCCTCTGATCGGTTCTCTGACAGCCGATTCTTATTCTGATTCCTGACTATTCCTGGGCTTTTTTTCTATTTTCTGGCCTTTGTCTTATGTAATTCTCATCGTTCGATTGTCACAAAGGTTCATTTCTCTTAAGTCATGGACAAATCGATATTTATCATCCTATTTTTGATATTCTAGATGGATTAATATTAATATTTATTATCCGATATTTATCATCCTATTCTTTCGTGCTGATTTTGAAAGAAAATTGTTTATTTAAAATGTTGGAATATAGCCTAAAAGCCCATTATCATGGAATTTGAGACAATGACCCAATAGATTGCAATAATGGAGTGAACCACTCCAACATGGCCCAATCTCTCTCGGCGCTCATTGACCAGACTCTACTCGGTAGAAGGCTAATTGACCTCAAGACCTCCTCGATGCTCGGTATCTGAATAACTCGGAGCAATATTCAACTTTTTTTAAATCACGAAAGAAACATTCCGTAATTAGCAAAAAGACTCTGAATCTTTATCGATAAGAAAAGAAATCTCTTGACAATTAGAATTTTCTGAACCAGAAAGATTTTAAATCTTATGAAAATTTTTTCCTAAGAATTCTATGATCTCAGGACACTTTCATATAGAAATTATGATTTCAATATCATAGATGCACACGAGACTCATAGAAGCAACCTATATATACCCATCATAAGATCACCAGTCAAGTACGCTCACTCAACTTAAGCACATAGCACATAAAGACATTAAAAAAGCTTTCTTTTTAGTCTGTTTCTACTTTCAAAAATCACTCTCTCACTTAAGCGTTGAAGTCTCCCCCGCCAGAACCCCTCTGACAGTTTTTTATAGGTCTCATCGATCGAGATAATCTTACAGCCAGTCATCCTGTTTGAGTCAACAGAGTCATTATCTGTGGAGTAAAACTCACATCCAATAGATTGGTGCCGTCCGTGAAAAATAAACTGATACCTTCAACCAAATGTGCTTCCCATCCTCCTTCCTCCCCTCGCAACCATGGCACCCATCAAAAGGAAAAAACCAATAATCTATTTTGATAACGATGATTTGATAGGGATCGACATCAACTGAAATGACCAATTAGTCATTACAACCGGAATAGGATTGTTTCTCATCAAAAGAACTTTTATTGATCAAGGTATAAACCAAGATCTCCTCTTCTGGGATGCCTTCTAATGAATTGATTTCACTCAATCCCACCTTTGATCGTTGGACGGACCCCTCAAGGGATTCACCGATTAGCGTATGCTCCCAAAAGGTGCTATTTCACTCATCATAACTTTAGGAATGCCTCCTCACCATACTATAACCAGAATCACCTTTCATGTAATGAAGTTCCCATCTCCTTATAATGCTGTCTTAGGCCATTCTAGTTTGGATGGTCTTGAAGCGCTCCCGAGTGCAAGACACATGAAGATCAAGTTTAAGACATCTTTAGAAGTTGCAACACTTCATAGTGACCCCAACCCATCGACCATCCCTATAGTTGGAGAGAAAAAAGAAGTCTTCTCAATAGATACTTTAGAACTCGGAGATGACGCTGACTAATAATCCAAACCTCAATCTTGCGAGGAAGTGATCAAAGTACCAATTACGGATGTGCCTAGGTAAACGGTCCAAGTTGAAGCCCATTTACCAACGTCCTTACAGAATGTAATTGGGGATTGCCTTTGGTGACATTTTAAAGTCTTTGCATGGTCCTCAAAAGATATGTCAGATATTCACCATTCGATTATAGTTCACAAACTAACTGTAGATGCAAACCGTAAGCATGTAAGGCAAAAAGAGAGGGCATTCGCATTGAAACATCAATGTGCAATGCAAGAAGAAGTCCAAAACCTTCTAACAGTAGGGTTCATCCGGGATGTAGAATACCAAAAGTGCTTAACTAATGTAGTTATGGTAAATAAAGCTAATGACAAGTGAAAAATATGCGTAGACTTCTTGACCTCAACAAGACATGCCCAAAGGATAACTATTCGCTCTCTAATATCGATAAATTGGTATATAACTCATAAGGTTACTAACTTTTGAGTTTTATGGATGCATACTCTAATTACAATCAGATACGCGTGGCTCTTAAGGATAAAGAAAAAATAAGTTTCATTACAAATTTCAGTACCTACTGCTACAGGGTCATACTATTTGACCTCAAGAATGTCGGAGCAACTTTCTAGTGGTTGGTCAACAAGATCTACAGTGAACAGCTCAGTAGGATTGTGGAGGTCTATATTGACGACATGCTCATCAAGAGTCTAATGTCAAAGATCACGTTGCAGATATAGAAGAAACATTCCAAATGTTAGAACATTACAATATGAGGCTGAATCCAGTGAGGTGCACTTTTGGGATCACCTCAAAAAATTTTCTAGATTTCCTAATCACCAACTGAGGAATCAAGACAAGACACAAACCATACTAGACATAACAACATCGAGGACAGTGAAAGAAATACAATGCCTCATGGGGAGCATCACAACTCTAAATCGGTTCATGTCGAAGTAGGAGAGAAGTATAAGCCTTTTTATAATATTATGAAGAAGTTCTTGAAATTTACATGGACACTAGAGTGTCAAACAGCATTTAAACGGCTCAAGAAATATCTCGCATCACCTTCGCTACTTTCTCGGCTTATTTCTGGTGAGAAACTCTATCTTTACCTTTTCATTTCTGACCGAGCACTCTATTTTGTTCTTGTAAGATAGGAATCCACCGCGCAGAAGCCGGTGTACTACGTCAGCTGCATATTTAAAGAGTTAGAGGTTAATTATAGATCCATCAATAAGATGGAATTCGCTTTAGTCATTACCACCAAATGCCCCTGGCTTTATTTCCAAACCCATATAATTGTGGTATTAACTAATCAGCTTCTAAAGTAGATTTTACAGAAAAGGGACACCTCAGGATGACTTGTTAAGTGAAGTATCAAGTCAGGTGAATTTGACATCGAATATCAACCGAGACCAACAATCAAAGGCTAGGCCCTCATTAATTTCATTCTCAAATGCACACTTCCGACACCCACCGAACAAGCCCTTACTGATGACTGAGACGAATGCTCGTTGCCCAAGTGGACCCTTCATGTAAATGGGTTGTCGAACTCTTCAAGAAAAGGAGCCGGACTCATTCTTGTAGGATCGAATAATTTTAAAGCCGGATATACCCTCCGTTTTGACTTATAAGCAACAAATAATCAGGCCAAATACGAAAACACTTTTGAGTGAATTGCGAATTGTAGCAATACTAGGAGCCCAAAGCATACGGGTCCTTACCGATAATCAACTAATCGTCAAACAGATTAAAGGGGTCTATGAAACTAAGGAGCCAACGATAACAAAGTATTTGACCAAGTTATGAGAGGCGGTGGATAAATTCGACAAGGTGGATATACAGCAGATCCCTCAATCAAAGAATGCATGAACCGACACTCTCTTAAAAGTTAATTAGCTTTGACTCGGTAGCAACCCGCTAAACAGTCCATATAGAGAACCCGCCATACTTGAGTATCGAAGAGTCTAAGCAGATTTTATTGTCGAATAGTTCACCAAGTTGGAAGTACCCCACAGAAACTTATTTGAAACACGAGCAACTACCAGACTCGCCCACGTAAACCTGCTCACTATATTGTTATAACAAAGATTTTTACAAGAAGTCCTTTACCTATCCGTACCTGAAGTGCTTGATGCCTGAGGATAGAAACTACATGCTCAGAGAAATCCATGAATGAATATGTAGTAATCACTTAGACGCTCAAAATTTGACGATCAAAACTCTCGAACAAGGATATTATTGGTCTACCATAAAAACCGACGCCGATGATTACATCAGAAGATGCGACAAATGTCAACACTTCTTGTTGGTACCACACCAACCCTCCATTGAACTTTGATCGATAGCAAGCCTATAGCAGTTCACACAATGGGGAATAAATATCTTCAGGCTATTCCCTCCTATTGCCGAACAATGAAAGTTCCTAGTCGTGGCCATCGACTAATTCACCAAATGGGTAGAAGCCGAACTGTTAGCCCAAATCACTACTGAAAAGATGTAAAATTTTGTGTGGACATCCATTATCACCAGATTTAATGTGCCCCATGTTCTAATTACCGACAATAGCAAACAGTTCGATAACAAAAGTTTCCAAAATTTCTACAACAGATTAGAAATCCAACATTGCTTCACCTCCGTTGCATACCCGCAAACCAATGGTCTCATTGAGGTGACAAATCGAACAATCCTGCAAGAACTAAAGCTGCACTAGATGAAATTAAAGGTCGCTGGGTAGACGAACTTTACAGCATCCTCTGGACTTATTGAATGACGTCCCCAAGGGCAATAGGAAAAATGTTGTTCAGTCTAACTTACAGTTGTAAAACAGTGATACTGGTGAAAATTGACATTCATTTACTTCGAGTAGATCAATATAAGCATGGGTGGAACGAGTTTCATTACATGAACGGTTAGATTTACTCCCTGAACTACGAGAAATCGCATCTGCTCGAATGCCTGATAGGGACAAAATAACTGTAATATTGATAATTTATTTTACATTATTTTTGAGTAAATATTACAATAATTTCTAACATTTGATATGTCAGATTCCATGGAGGACATTTATGAAGAAAAATGGAGAAATTAAGCTAAATTGGTGACTTTGCATGCAAGAAGGAAATTTGGACAGCAATACTCATTCGTTAGTACATGGGCACGCCAATTTCAAAAGGGTTTGTACAAGAAATCATGGAAGGTTCACTGTAGCGAGTCTTTCTTTTCATTTATTCACTCGAGGAAAAGTTTGACTAAAATTGGGAATATTGAAGACTGAAATTTTTTTGTTTTATTTGGATTTTAGAATTTAGAAAATTTTGATATTTTTATAATTTTTATTTTTAGTTAGTCTTTGAGTTGTAAAAGCATTTAGAAATTTCCTTTCTTTTATTTTGACAACTTAGGATTCCAAGATTTTTACCTTCTGGTAAAAAACAAAAAGTAAAAGGAATGGAAATCCCTTAATTTTAGGAGGCTGTTGACTTTAGGAAGGGATATTGGTTGTTTAGTGCTACTAGGTCACATAGGAACGAGTACAATTATTAAAGAGTTTTAAACTTTGTGCTTATTCTTATTCTGGACGGTGGCTGCTCCTACAGTTGGACAACTACTTCTTTCTTTGATTGTTCAACATTTTATTTTTAATATCAATAAAAGTTTTGTGAGTTTTTCTTCCATATTTTTATTTTAATTTATTTTCTAGTCGAAGAGTTATTGAAATTTTGATGGATGGAGATTGTGAAATCTAAATGATTTTATTAGTTCAATTTTTGTAAGTATTTATTTAATCTCTATGTCCTAATATTCATAATTATTTTAGATTTATTGAATAGTGGTCAATATTGATAACCCTAAAATAGTGTACAACCATTTAAAAACAGTAAGATTTATTTGTTTATAATAACATGCTGATTGACATAATTTTATAGCTTCACAAGTAATTTAACTCATTCTAAGAGATTAAATAATCTAATTTAAATAAATATAAGTTAGAATTTATTGATTAGAATTGGATCTCTCTAAATCTTAAGGCTATAGAAATACTAAATCCAACGATAATTTTTTGGGTTGTCTTTCGATTAAGAAAATAATTAATGGTGGTACCTTGATTACCAAAAAAGTAAAGAAAAATTGATCATTTCGTGGTATTTAATGACTATAACCAATTTATTTGCATGATGTTGAGTAATTCTTGTATCTATAATCAATTAAATACATCAATGTGAAAATAATTCTTTTAGCTAGAAAATTGATTTTTCATTAGTTTTTATTCTTTTAATTTTGAGTCTTTTATTTTTAGTTAATTAGTTTAGTTAATTTTCTAAACCCCCATATTGTTATTTTTATTTTTATTTTCTTAAAAAAATAAATCCACCATTCTCTAAGGAGACGACCTTACTCACTCTATACTAGTATTTAGTGAAATGGATTAATTTATTTTTAATTATTTGAAGACACACCAATACCCGCTTATCAACAGCAGATGACACGTTACTTCAATGCTCAAGTAAAAATTAGAATGTTCAAACTAAGAGATTTGGTTCTCCGTAAAGTGAAAACTATCGGACAACCCCAGCCGGGGGGCAGGCTAGCGCCTAATTGGAAAAACTCTTATCAAATACGCATAGTGGTACGCCTAGGTACATATCGACTCAACTATCTAGACAAATTAGTTGTGCCAAGAATATGAAACTCAGAGAACTTGTGTATCCATCACTAGTGATCTCTATCACTCTTGTTAGTTTTGATATCTATTCTCTTAGTTTATCCGCATGGGATACTATTTTTTTTCATATGTTACTCCTAACCAAATGAACATGTCGTAAACAAGAGACATATCTCTCGGACGGATGAGCACGGCCCAGTCCTTTAACCGAATGAATGTATCGTCAATAAGGGATATATCTCCTGAATGGGTGGGCACTATCCAATCCTCTAACCGAACGAACGTATCGTTAATAAAGGATATATCTCTTAAATGGGTGGGCTCGACCCAATCCTCTAAACGAACGAACACGCCGTCAATAAGGGATGCATATCCCCGATGGGCAAGCACGACCTAATTTTTCTATCGAATGAAAAGTAAAGGAGGGTTGTGTCCCCATGTCAAACGAACATGGTTCATTCTTTCAAGTCATGTATACTGAGGCGTATCGAGAAATAACTAGACGCTACACCTAAGAATTGAACAAGCTAGCCAACCAGTTACGACAAGATCAATTGAAAAAAAAAATCACTCAATAATATGCTCCTCACATCGATGTTCTAGGATCATGAAACAGATAGGACAGTTTTATCTCGATCAAGACGAGACAACAAGTAAGTAGCAAAACTTTCTTCATTATTTCAAAGTGCCAATCGAAGTACATAGTCAAGTACAATGAAATAGAAAGCCTACATATTCATAAGATAGGCTAAATTACAATAGAATAGGAAAACCTAAGAAAAATATTTCGATGAGTATCTTCGCCTTCTCGAAACGGACTAATCTCTTGTGCCTCGATGTCTTTGACAAACTGCTCGATGCCTCCTTGAGTTGATATGCAGATGAATTCTACGAATTTCATAGCCCCTACTTGGTATCTAGTAAGATACTAAAACTAAAAAAACTAGTTGGATACAAAACAGGAGCTGAAGAGGACTCTATTGCCGATCAAATTAGACATGGAACCAGGTTGATTCTGGCCCGAGAAACAGCCCAGCCGGCTCATGAACCACAAAGCCCGGGCCCGGCCTGATCGGTACAGATGAATCGGACCGGCCCGATCGGTATGGACGAATCGGACCGGCTCGTGAACAGTACTGGGCTGGTCCGATTCAAGGAAGTTGGAACCGGCAAGCCGGCCAGAACCAGAACCGGAACCGGAATCGGCATGGAACCTGCCAGCCGGTTCCAAGGGCTAGTGTACTTTTTTTTTTTAATTTTTTTCAATTTTACTCCTCCAAACAGTTATAAAACGGCTAGTTTTGGGGTTATTTTGGTCCATGAGGTTAAAAAATTTTCTTATAAATACCTAACACCCCATTTCCAAAATCTCCACAACAAAATCTCTCTCTCTCTCTCATCTACATCCTCTCAATATTACTACATTCTCTCAATTTCTATCATTTTTATTATCAATTTCTACACCATTTCTACAATTCTCTACACCATTTTCATTATCATTTTCTATACTATTTCCACCATTTTCTACACCAATTTCTACACCATTTCCATTACCATTTCTATTATCATTTCCACCATTATTTATATTTCCACCATTTTATTCATTAAACACATTTCCATTAAACACATTCTAAATTTGTACTCTAAACTTTTGTGAAACTCATTCACTAGTATGCAATGGCAAAACATGTCTAGGAAAGTTCTGTCTAGTGATAACTAATTGTCGAAGGAAAGAGGTATTTAAGCGAGGACAGACGAACTCTACCTTTTACCTGAGAACTTTTCTGGTGGTCCATGCTACAAAACGGTCTGGGTGGATCCTAAGAGAAGATTACAAATTTTCCACGACGTTCAATATTCATCAAAATTGGGCAAGATTTCAAGATTTGAAGCTCAAATTCAAGATTTTGTAGAAAACAACCACGATATCCGTCAAGTTGGTACATTTAATTTTTTTTTCATTTGCATTACAATTGCATTACATTTTTTTTTAAAAAAAAATTAAATCTTAATTTTTTTTTAAAAAAAAATTAATCTTAAATTTCCTTTTAAAAATTTAATCATATATTTTATTTTAAAAATTTAATCTTAATTTTTTTTAAATGGCCGGAACACACTTTTTACAATTTTCTCAACAATCTCCTCTTCCTCTATTTTTTTTCAAGAAGAAATTTCCGATAATATAGATATTGAAACTCTTTTGGAAGAAATTGAACTTAGTAACACAGAATTTAACACAACACGCACTAAAAAAGATAATAGTAATATATGAGAATTTTTTGAAAAAAAAATTGATTAACAAAAAGCAATTTGTAAAATTTGTCATCAAAAATATAAATTTTTGAAAGGTTGGGGGGTAGGCACACTTAAAAGACACTTAGTTTACAATCATCCGGATAAATTACCTCAAATAAGACAAACACAAATTGCTACAGGGGGTTAATATAACTGGTACATTTAAATATAATTTGGATAAAGAAAAAATTGGATAAATAGAAAGGATAGTAAGAAAAGAATTACCACTTAACATAGTTGCATGTCCCGTATTTGAAGAATATATACAAATATATTTACAATCCGGTTATAAAAAAAGTAGTAAAGCATCCGGTAGCAGAAAATCATTAATTATATATCAAGAATTAAAAAATGGTATAATTACACCATTAATGAATAGTCAATGTAAAGTTTCATTAACTTCGGATAGTTGGAAAAGTGATCATAAAAAAGAAAATTATATTGTAGTAACATGTCATTGGATAAATAATTCATGGTCTTGAAAGAAAAGAATTTTAGCTTTTCAACGTTGGGAATTTCCACATTTGAGTGCACATATAGTTAGAATAATTTCAAATGTTATTTATGACTATGGAATAAGTGATAGAATTTTTTCTATTTCATTTGATAATATTACGGCTAATACTCCTACGGTTAATAATTTTAAAAAAAATTCTTTAAAAACAATTTTAAATAGAACTTTTTTTTTATGTTAGATGTGCATGCCATATAATTAATTTATGTGTTAGGGATGGTTTAAAAATGGGAGAACTATTTTTAAAACCTATTCGCGATTTAATTCATCAAATAAAAATTTTTTTTGCAAAAACCCAACAAATGAGACAATTATGTATATTACATAATAAAAAATATAAAAAATTTAAAATGGAATGTCACACTAGGTGGAATTCAACATATGACATGTTACAAGGTGTACTTCCTTTCAAAATATTTTAATTGAATTTGTAAATTCTAATTACGAATATAATTTTATTGATAATATCGCTTTCGATTTTGCATCTACATTTACTAAATTATTGAAAATTTTTTATTCATGTACAAATTTATTTTCCAGATGTTACTATCCAACTTCTCATTTAATGTTACCAAATCTTTGTAAAATTACTTATGTATTTAATCAATTTGAAAATAAAGAAAGATTTGGTGAAATTGTTTTTTTTATGAAAACAAAAATTTTAAAATATTATGAAAAAATTCTGATTTTATATTTAGTTGCAAGTGCATTAGATCCACGTGTTAACGTTAAAAGTGTTGAAATATTAATAGATTATTTTGCACAATCTTTTCCATAAAAAATGTCTATTAGTCCATATTTTTTAAAACAACAAACATCTCGTACTTTACATATAATATTTGAACTATATGAAAAGGAAAATAATAATTTAAATACTAATAATGTAGGTAGTAGTAGTAGTAGTAACACTCAATCATCTTTATTTTCATTTAATCCCTTACACATATTAGGAAAAAAAAATAATTTTTTTATCATCATTTAATGAATTATTTTTATATAAACAAACATCTATGTTAGAAGGTTTTGATGATACAGATTCATATGATATATTAGATTGATAGAGAAATAATGCATCGTATTATCCGATTTTAGCCCGAGTGGCCAAAGATATACTAACCTCTCCTGTGTCCAGTGCCATCGGAAAATGCTTTTAGTGCAGGTGGTCGAGTGTTAATCGAGAAACGTACAAATTTAGCAGACGATACTTTAGAAGCCTTAATTTACATCAAATATTGGAAGGATGCAGAAAAAAGAATGCAAAGTATCATCAAGACCTCGGAAGATGATGAACAAGAAGTAGAAGAAGAAGAAGAAAAATAATTTTTTTATATAAAAATCATTGTAAATAGAAAAAAAAATCCAAGTGATGTAAAAATTAAAATAATGTAACAAAAAAATTAGTGAATTTTAAAATCCAAGTGAAGAGGTTAGTAGTGGACGTACACCGAATTTGGTGGAACCACTCTAAAAATTTTGTGTCTCTAATTTTTAATTTATTTTTTTATAAAAAGTGAATTTAAAAAAAAAAACAAAGTGAAGAAATAAATCACAACAAGAGAGTAAAAAATAAACAACAACAAAGTTAAAAAAAATTAGAGTTACAAAAATAAAATAAAATTAAAAAATAGAGTTATAAAAAAAAGAGAGAGTAATACAAAAAATAGTTTAAAAAAAAAGAGTAAAAAAATTCCAAGAATACGTATTATTAAAAAGGAAAAAAAAAAGAGTTAAAAAGAACCAATTGAGGGGGAAAAAAGAGAGAGTTAAAAAAAATGCAATGGAGCAAAAAAAAATGTCCCGATCGGAACTGCTGGCACGCCTGTTCCGATTCACAGAGTCGGGCCGATTCCACTTAAAAAAAATTTGGAATCGGCCCGGCTTGGACCGGACCGGACTGGCCTAGGAACAGCGACCAGCCCGGCCTGCGATTCTGGGAATTGATAGTGAACTGGACCGGGCTCGACCTAACTCGGCCCGGTTCCATGTCTACATCAAATCATTCTCAAGCTTGATAACAAAAGACCGTAAAGAGAAATTATGAGCTGTAGGAGCCCAGTCAGAACACTCTAGGGCAAGACTGTCATAATAGAAGCCTTTGACTTGCCTAATCGATACGACAAAACCTTGTACTTGCAGTCCTTTCATCGACGGAACCTTATACCCATGGTTCTCGCCACCATCACCTTTTCAGAAGCCAAACCCACATAGAAGAAAAAACTCCTTTTGTACCTTGAACACCATTCCAAACACTGTCTTTACTTTATTCCTTCCTGGCAAACAATTCATGTGCATATATATAGACCAAATGGGAAACCAAATCGGCGAATCCCTTGAAAGACGGAAAGACATTCCATATTTAATGACACTGCATTTTCGTTTACCTATAGCGTTTTGCACCCTTTCAGTTCCCCTAATCAACACTGCATTTACTCATGTCCTTAACACCGAAGGATGATACCGATTCTGTTGCATTTAATTAGTGTCTCTTCGAATTCGTGTCCGTTTGAAACTACTCCTAAAATGCTTCCTCCAGAATGACACCATGAGTGATGGGCAAGTGATAGAACAAGGCTCAAAGGCCCATTGTTATAGAATTGAAGCCCATGACCCAACATATTGCAAGAATGGAGTGAACCTCTTAGTTGGGTGAACATGGCCCACTCTCTTTCGGCGCTCATCGATCAGACTCTACTCGTTAGAAGGCTGATCGACCTCAAGACGTTCTCAATACTCAGCATCCAAACAACTCAAAGTAATATTCGACTTTTCTTAAATCACAAAAGCAACATTCCGTAATTAGCAAGAAGACTTTAAATTTTAATCGATAAAAAAAAAAATCCCTTGAAAACTAAAACTTTCTTAATCACAAAGATTATAAATCTTATGGAAATCTTTTCCTAAGGGTCCTATGATCTCAGGCACTTTCATATAAAAACTAGGGTTTCAGCATCTCAAATGCACATGAAACTCATAGAAGCAACCTATATATACACATCATAAGGTCACCCGCCAGGTATGCTCTCTCAACTCAAACACATAGCACATAAACGCATTAAAAAAGCTCTTTTTCAGTCTGTTTCTACTTTTGAAAATCGCTCTCTGACTTGAGCATCCGAGTCTCTTCGTCGGAGCCTCCTTCGATAGTTTTTTGCAAGTCCCATCGATTGAGATCATCTTATGACTTGAGTCACCAGAGCTATTATCTGTAAAGTAAGACCCACCTCCAATATGAAAGACGGCTAAGGTTTCTCATCACGGCAAAGGAAAGTTGGATGATGGAGATTTATCAAGGAAGGGTTCACAAGTTCAAGATAACACATACAACATAAACTTCTTTACATTATTTTGTTGTTTTTACTTTACTTTCAAGTTTATTATTCACACTCATTCTTTTTCTTCAATTATTTAATAAAACTCTAGTTTCCTTTCATTTTGCCATTATTGTTTATTTTATTTTTCTTCGTTAAAGCCCGTAGTCAAGTAATAGAATCTTTAGCTCGACCATATTGTCTCATACAAAGGAAATAATTGAATGTTTTACTTAATTATGAAATCGACCCTGTTGGAATCGATTTTTGCTCCACAGATACTTGATCTTCCAATTTGAGTGGGGAACTGATACTGGTGGTGTTTGTCAATTTTTCACAAATAAAAAACCCGTAAAAACCCCGTCGGACTGGGGCTGGTTTGACGAGGGGATTCCAACGCTCAAGTCAGTATGAGTAATAAAAATAAAGACTGATAGTAGCCGTAGATATATCCCTGGTGACCTCCGTGCATGTTATGCATCGTTCGAGTGGATGTCGAAGCCCCCGTGTGTATGTGTAGTATTCATGAGTATTGTACAATGAGCGTTCTGTATGAGAGCATTTCATATGTTGCACCGGTAATGTCACGTGATGTAGTTTGTGTGATGTATGTATATAAAAGCATACCTTCGATTATGTATAGAATTAAGTTTGAATTCATATCTCTGATGGTTTAGAATCGGCTATGGAGTCTTACCTCATATCATATAGAATCGGTTATGGAGCTGTACCTCTGATCATGTAGAATTGGCTATAGAGTCGTACCTTCGCTAGTATATAAAACTGGGTGTGAAACTCTTTCTAAATGGTGTATAGAATGACCACTCTCTCCTCTGTCAAAAACTGAGTCCCTTTCTGAGGGTTACCTATACTCTGTATTTATAGCCTTCTTAGGGGTATAGAAAACTCTAGTTTTCTTTTTGTTTGAGATCTTCCAAAATGACAAGTGCTTTTGGTAAGAAACTTCCAAAAGATTTAGACTTCCAAAAGATTTAGACTTTCTTGGGATTTAAGAAGATTTAGGATTTTAGGAAAATTTCATTCCTTATCAAGAGTCTAAGAGAATTAAAGTTCTACAAGAATAAGGAAAGTTTCTTGTGTCGAGGAGATCTCTTTCCTTACCGGATGATTACAAGAGTGATTCGAAAAATTATGTACTATCATTTGCCCTTCACTCCTAATGGTATTTTGAAAAAAAATGATATTATGAGTAGAGTGATTCGAAAAATCAAGGTATTGGTAACAAACTATTAGAATTGCTTGAAGAAAATTTTGATTTCTTACCAAGAAGCCGAAAGATTGAGAGGTCGGGAGACCGTGTGGTCGAGAGATTGATAGGTCAAATAATCGAGAGGTCAAGAGATCGATAAGAGATTGAGAGACCAATAAGTCGAATAATTCGAATGATTATGAGGTCGATAGACTGAGAGACCGATAGATTGAACGGTGGAGAGATTGATAGGTCGAACAACAGAGAGACCGACAGGTCGAACGAAGGAGAGACCAACAAGAGATAGAGGAGCCAATAGGTCGAACGGAAGAGAGACCAATAAGAGATTGAGAGACCAACGGGTCAAACGATTCGAATGATCAAGAGGTCGAGAGACTGACAAGAGATTGGGAGACCGACAGGTTGAACGGTGGAGAAACCGACAGGAAATTGAGAGACCAACAGGCCGAATGGTGGAGAGATCGATAGGAGATTGAGAGGCCGACGGGCCGAATGGAAGAGAGACCAACAAGAGATTGAGAGGCCGACGGGCCGAACGGTGAAGAGGCCAACAGGTCGAACAATCGAGGGGCTAAGAGACTGACAGGTCGAACGGAGGAGACACCGACATGAGATTGAGAGCCCAACAAGCCGAACGGAGGAAAGACCGATAGGAGATTGAGAGACTGACAGGCTGAACAGTGGAGAGACTGACAAGAGATTGAGAGACTGATAGACCAAATGGAGGAGAGACCAATAAGTCGAATGATTCGAATGATCTAGAGGTCGAGAGATTGACAAGAGATTGGGAGACTGACAGGACGAATAATGGAGAGCTTGACAGATCGAACAATCGAGGGGCCGAGAGACCGACAAGAGATTGAGAGACCGACAGGCTAAACGGTGGAGAGGGTGACAAGAGATTGAGAGGTCGACAGGCCGAACGAATGAGAGACTGACAAGTGATCGAGAGGCCGATAGGCCAAACGGTAGAGAAACCGATAAGAGATTAAGAGATCGACAGGCAAAACGGAGGAGAGATTGACAGGTTGAACGATTTGAATGATTCGAAGGTCAAGAGATTGACAAGAGATTGAGAGACCGACAGGTCGAGCAGAGGAGAGACCGACAAAAGGTTGAGAGACCGACAGGCCAAACAAAGGAGAGACTGACAGGAGATTGAGAAGCCGACAGGCTGAATGAAGGAGAGATCGACAAGAGATTGAAAAGCCGACAGGCCGAATGGTGGAGAGACTAATAAGAGATTGAGAGACTGACATGTCGAACGAAAGAGAGACCGACAAGAGATTAAGAGGTTGATGGACCGAATGGAGGAGAGACTGAGAAGCGATTGAGAGGTTGATAGGTCGAATTGTAGAGAGACTGACAGGTTGAAAGATTGAATGATCCAGAGGTCAATAGATTATCAAGCGATTAGAGGCTGATAGGCCAAACGGTGGAGAGACCGATAGGTTGAACAATTGAGGGCAGCATAGATCTGTTTAGGGAGATAAATTTCATCGATAGATCTGGGCAGCATAGGTCCATTTGAGAAGATAAATTTTATCGGTAGATCAGGTCGTCATGGGCCCGTTTGGGGAGATAGATTCCATCGGTAGATCAAGGCGGTATAGTCCCGTTCGAGGAGATATATCTTATAGGTAGATCAGGGCGGCATAGGCCTGTTTGAGGAGATAGATCACATCGGTAGATTGGGACGACATGGGCCCATTCGGGAAGATAAATCACATCGGTAGATCGGGACAATATGGGCCCATTTGAGGAGATAGATTCCATCGGTAGATTAAGGCGACACATGCCTATTTGTTCGATAATGTACCATAAGACAGATAGTCAACAAATTATCCATACGAGGCCGAGAGAATGAGGGCGAGAAAATTACCTAATGAGGGGTACCCCTGACTACCTCGTCCCGATTGTCGCATAGTCGAATGAATTCAGGCTGTCGAGAAGAAGTGAATCAAGGCTTGAATTTTTACGACTGGTCAGTTAGCCGTTTCTACGGACGATATCAATCTGTTGGAGTCGATTTTTACTCCATAGATACCTGCTCTTTTGACTCGAGCGAGGAATCGATACCGGTGTTGTTTGTCGATTCTTCACGAATGAGAATCTGCAAAACCCTACTGGGACTGGTCCGACGGGAGACTTCAATACTCAAGTAAGTATGGGTGATAAAAATAAAAACTGATAGTAGCTGTATATATGGCCCTGGTGACCTCTTTGCATGTTACGCATCGATCTAGTGGATGTAGAAGCCCTAGTACGTGTGTGTAGTGTTCATGAGTATTGTACAATGAGCGCTATGTGTGAGAGTATATCATATGTTACAAAGGTAATGTCATATGATGTAGTCTGTGTGATGCATGTGTATAAAAGCATACCTCCGATTAAATATAGAATTAAGTTTAAATTCATACCTTTGATGGTTTAGAATCGGCTATGGAGTTGTACCTCTGATCATGTAGAATCGGCTATGGAGTCGTACATCTGATAATGTAGAATCGGCTATGGAGTCATACCTTCATTGGTGTATAGAATTGAGTGTGAAATCCCTTTTGGATAATGTATAGAATAGCCTCTCTCTCGTCTATCAAAAACTGAGTCTCCATTATGAGAGTTGTCTATGTTCTGTATTTATAACCTTCCCAGGGGTGTAAAAAACTCTAATTTTCTTTTTGTTTGAGATTTTTCAAAATGGTAGGTGATTGTAGTAAAAGACTTCCAAAAGATTTAGAGTTTCTTGGGATCTAGAAAGGTTTAGAATTTTAGGAAGATTTCCTTCCTTATTAAGAGTTCAAGAGAATTTAAGTCCTACAGGAATAAGGAAAGTTTCTTTTGTCAAAAAGATCTCCTTTCTTACCGGATGATTATAAGAGAATTGAAAATTATTTAAACTAGGTACCATCAGACCCAAACACTTAGTCATCTCTCAAGCACCTTATTAATGCCAAACTCAAATCCATCGCTCATTGTATAAGAGACCTTATAACTTAGCATGAAAACAAATGCTTGTGCCCTAACTTGCACCATTTCTTTCCTTATCCTATCTAAAGCTCCTGTTAGTTCGGCTCATATACTAAAATCGGTTTCAAACTTAGCATTTGTAGACTTACAACTCATAATAATCTTAGTGTAACACAAACATTCAACCCATACTCGTAAGCATACTTATAAGGACGGATGTCTGTATGTGTATGTCTCCGTATGTGTATCTGTGTGTGCATATATTTTATTTATTTATTTATTTTTATAGGATAAGGAATATGTTACATTTTCACTCCCTTAAAAGATTTGATCAAGCGAATTTCAAAGTACATTCCAAGATTGCCAAAAATATTCAATTTAAATATAATTAACCGCTAGCTATATTTTGCAAACTTAGCTCTGAATATCACTATCATAAAAATATGCCTATCTGCATCACAATAATTCAAAATATCACCAGATACCTCATTCAGCTTTTTGTATAAAAAATAAATTGGAATGTAAAATGATAATTGAAAATATGATTTTTTTTATTCATTTCCTTATAATCTCTTAAATATAAGAAAATAATCTGAACATAATAAGGAAAACTAGTTTTATCAGGGTATTTATCATTTTCATTTTTTTTATTGAAAAAGAATTTAAACCTATTATAAGTGAAAGTTCTAAAAAAAAATTCTAAACACATATTTCAAAAAAAAAAAAAATTCTTTCAAGAAATATTACCCCCTACTAAACTTAAAAAAAAAAAAAAGAAGTTTGCTTCTTCTTTCCAACTCTCGGCCCAACCCAACAGGACCCACCATCGACCCGCTAGGCCCGCAACATCACCTGAAACGCTGCGTTGTTCCCACGCTGAGGCGGACAAGACGTCGTTTAAATAAACTTGTCGGGGAAGAGAGAGAAAACGAATTTTGGGGGGTTTCCAGGGTTTTAAGATCGGTACCTCTCTCTTTGATTCTGTATTCTGTAGATTCCGTGTTGTTTATCGTATCCGCTAGAGTTCTGAATCTGAATCAAAATGTGGGGTTTTGTTTCTTTCAGTGATTGAATTCAATGTCGACTTTCGTTGCAGTCAGCGCTGCGAATCCAAACCCTAATAAGTCAATCGAGGTTCTATTTAATCTTCTATTCTCTGTATTTAATGACTTCTGTATTCAGTTTAATGGTCATGATCTTGCGAGGTTTGATTTTCAGGTAGTTCAACCTCCTGGAGATTCGGTGTCAAGCCTTTGCTTCAGCCCGAAGGCGAATTTTCTTGTTGCTACTTCATGGGATAATCAGGTTTTTACTGACCTTTTGAGTATTTGTACCACTCTGTTGTGAGTTTAATATATCCAGGTTTCTATTTCTTGCTGTTATTCCATCATACAGTTGTTTTATTTTTGTGTAACATCAAATGTGTATCTGAACTCCGCCGAGAGGTTGCTTAAACGGACATGAAAATAATTCAAAATCTCCAAGAGGAGCAATGTGTTGTTTGTAATCAATAAAAACTTCAATCAATTTCTTCTCTCTCTCTCTCTCCCCTTCTTCCTCTTCCTTTGATTTGTTATTATCTTGAAAATTTTCAGATTTTTTTTTTGTTTGATTCTGGATATCTTTAGATGGCTTGGGGCTCTAAATAAAATAAATGTTAGTACCGTTCTCAATCACATTTAGGGGTGGAATGTTGCCGGTTAGGCCCTTATTTATTTATTTTTAAAGTAATATTCATGGAGATGCAGAGGTCCAGTGTCGGCTCGTTTCATGAATTTTGATCACAAACATATTTGAGTGAGTCAAGCATAATCTCTCTTACAGAAGCGCTTGAAGTTTGTTTGTTTGAAAAGATTGGTTTTTATAATAATTAAGTTGCAGATAAATTCATAATTAAAAGAAAACGTTCAAAACTGAAAAGAAAAGGAAAAAAAAAAAGATTTCAGTTGAAACCACTCAATTGAACATTAGAGATCCACATTTATTTGATGAATTGGATGAAATGATTATATTGCCAGTTAGCATGGTATAGATAAAAATGGAGGCTGCTGCCAAATACTCAGAGAGAATGCTCTTTGACCAAATCATGCTACAGGATTAGAATTAACATGCTTGTAGTTTACTTGCACACTTAATTCTGTTGCAACAAAGTCTGAAGCAGAGAACAGTTTCTTATGATCTCTGCTCTCTGCTGCAGGAGTTTGTTTGTTTGTGGGTGGGTCTAGCACACCTGTATGAGTCATACCATATTGCTGAAGTGTGTGCTGCTGCATACCCTCACTGATTTTGTAATGCTTAGTCATCATAAGAAGCATTTTGTACATGTATTGAGTGGCTTATTTTATACCAAGCAAAGTACATGGAAAGCTCAATTTATGAAAGAATCCTTCCTGATGGAAACAAGAAGATCTACAGAGCCAAATTCGCAGTAGAACCTTAGTATGTTGCATCTGCGATTGCACATAACCAGTATGAAATGTTTGATACGGTGAATGCATTTGAGCCTCTTTCTAGTAGTATCATTTGCTTCCTAAGTATTATGTTGTACAATGTATGAACTGGAACCTGTGGAAATTATAACTACTTATGTACACCTCTAATAATTTTAATATTCTTGTCAGTTATTAATATAATAGGAAATTATGAATATCCATGTAACTTCAAAATTTCAATAAAAATAAATTTTGTAATACAATTTAGAAATATATATATTCCATTTATGTTTATAGCTTCTCCCCTATAAAACTTCAAAATACAGAATGATGAAATAAGCAAAAAAGAAAACAAAAAGAAAAGGAGAGTAAGGGAATGAGGTATAAACTGTAACCTATAAAATTGTATCTACTTATGTAATAATTTTAATGATATTTTCAGTTATTAATATAATAGGAAATTAAAATTACATGTATATTTTCACAATTTTAATAAAAAATGAATTTTATAATAAGATTTAAAAATGTATATATTTCGTATTTGGCTTCTCCCATATAAAACCTCAAAATAAACAATAATGAAATACTTAGCAAAAAAGAAAAAGAAAAGAGAGTAAGGGAATGGGGTTGTGATGTGCCTTGTGGCTGCTTAGCACTTTGGTGGGATTATGTTTCCTGCTCTCCCTAAAGGGACATTCTATGGTAGGTGGTGGCTATCGTGGGTGCCAGCCTTTTACTTAGCAATAAATAAAAGACAAAAGAAATATGTATTTGAATAAGTTGTATTCTACCTGTTAGAGGTTTGAAGGAGCTTAGCAAGAGGGACTTGAAATTTCATTTCTTTGTAATATTCTTGTTGGGTTTTCCTTTTTCTTTCCAATCATGCACGGGCACACAATACATAGAACATAAATATAATTTCAACACATTTTTATCTTATTCTTTCTGTCTTCTGATTTGGTGCTTATTTAAGTAGTAATATATTCTCTTTCTCATTGACTTCAAATTAAAAAAAAAAAAAAAAAAATTGAGGATTAAGGAACATTTGAACTTGTCAAGTTGGCGTTTATTAATTCATGGAAGAGATTACCATATTCCTCCATTTCAGTTCATTTCAGTTGGAAGTAAGAACTAGAAATATCCTTTTCCTTGTCATGATTTTAGGAGTAGCTTTTGCTGGAACTTCTTTGTATTCTATGGTAAATTGTCGGTTATCCTCCCAAGAAAAGTAATAAAGGCTAGTGGTGGATGAAATAGAGGAAACAAGGTCTAAAAGTTGTAGCAATCTTTCATGAAATATGTTGCTTATAATTTTCACAATTTCTGTACGTGAATAAATAGGTGCGCTGTTGGGAAATAATGCGGAATGGTGCCACTGTTGGAACCGTGCCCAAGGCTTCCATATCACATGACCAGCTAGTAAGAAATGAAATTTCATTATGGTTTTACATTACACTCCTCTTATATTCAAAATTTCAATGGTCGATATCATGGTTAGCATTTCTCTGTCTTCCACTTTTAAGGTTTTGTGCTCAACTTGGAAAGATGATGGGACAACTGTTTTCTCTGGAGGCTGTGACAAACAAGTGAAAATGTGGCCCTTATTGTCCGGTAGCCAACCTACAACTGTGGCCACGCATGATGCACCTATCAAGGAACTTGCCTGGATACCTGAAATGAATCTCTTGGTAACAGGAAGCTGGGACAAGACCTTGAAGTGCGTTTCGTTCATTTCTTTTGGTTATATCGAGTTATGTTGGGTTGGTTTTAACTTGTTTGTTATATATCATTTTGGCTTCATTTATTCTTTATTTAATTTTATTTGTAAATCTCCTTCATCGATTTTCAGGTATTGGGACTGTAGACAATCAAATCCAGTACATACCCAGCAACTCCCTGACCGTTGCTATGCGCTTACAGTTAGACATCCTCTGATGGTTGTTGGCACTGCAGACAGAAATCTGATTGTCTTTAACTTGCAGAATCCTCAGGTAATGCCCTTATCTTTCATGAAATCATATCAATATGAGCTTGTGAGAAGCCAGTCTGAAATTCTGCTTACATTTTTAAATAGCATTAGAGTTTTGCTTCTTCAGATGCTTTCATATATGTTGTGACCTGACGATACTTAGCAACCTCTGATAAACTCAAATCTCTGTTAGGTACAATGTTGAGATTGCTAAAATGCTAACCGCAACCTAATGAACATTGTATGCTGATAATGTTTCACAGAATCATCACAATGAATTCTGACAAGATAAAACTATCAGCCTTGAATTTTTCCATATTAGATTTCAAGATGTGAAAATTGTGATGCTCCCCTACAACAAACAATATCTTAATTTCTGTTTTCTTAGCCCTGTACTCCTGTTCCGAGTTCTTTTGTGAACATTGTTGGGCTTGTGGAAGATAACAATTATGGCTAGTGTATGATCAGTTGGAACCTCTCAACTTATTTGCATTAGTGGGATGATTAATTCCACTGAGTTTGTGCTAGCCGTGCTGTTAGCAAACTCTGCACGTATGTGTGTGTTTCACTTTAGATTGATGCTGAAGAACTCTGTCTTCTCTTCTAATAAGCTGTTAGTTGGTATACATATCAGAGAACACATTGTAGAAACACTGCTTTCTCAATTGTCATCTAAAGTTTTGTATTACAAGTGCATGGCTAACAACTTTTTGGTGCCAACAGACTGAATTCAAGAGAATCTCTTCTCCTTTGAAATACCAGACAAGATGTGTTGCTGCCTTTCCTGACCAGCAAGGTTTCCTTGTAAGTTGTTGCTTTTGGCTTGTACTCTCAGTTATCGTCGTTATTTCTAATTTTTGGATTTTATTCCTGTGTAAAAGGAAAAATGAATAACTTGTCTTCGTAAACCTTGATCTGGATTCTTCTTTTTCTTGTTTCACAATTTTTGGAGTGACAAGTTTAGCAGGAGATGCGATCCTAGATTTCTTGTTTCTACGTAAGTAACCAAATCTCCGGCTTCTATAATTATTAACCATGGAGATTTGGTCATTGAAATGCTTATATGTAAGATGTCTATATTTTGCCTATCATGCTTAGTGGGTGCTTTAAGCACCAGATGAACCTTTTTTTTTTGGGGGGGGGGGGGGAGGAGACGGATATGCACCCTATGGTCTATACAGCCTATAAGGGCATAAAGGAATCTACAAAAGAGATTACATTCTCATCATGAGCTGCACAAAAAAACCAAAAGATTCAAGAAAACAAAACACTGATGCAACAACAAAAACAGGAGGGATTTTAAATTGATGGTCTACAAAATTTGGAGTTCAACCTGATAAAAAATCCTCATATGTCTCTCTCCACAACCTACACAAAAACGAAAAAAGAAAAATAACTGGAGGGATTGAATTTATGCTCTTCCTTTTTGCTGTATAGCACTGCATACCCCCTCATACCCCTTGAGGCTCGATGCCTCATCTCACCTGCGATAAACTTCTTGTTCAAGAACATTGCAGAAAGAGTGGTCAACTGATTTATCTCCTTTGTACATGTCAATTGACAAGAATAGTGCTCTCTTTGGAAGGTTCTTCCCAGTGTTTCTTAATTAACCCCTTCCCTCATGATCTCCACTCTGGTGCGTGTGATCCCAATTGCAGATTGTTCACGTACCTGAGCTGTAAAACCCTGTTCAATCAGGAAAGATGTTTAGGAGTTGGAAAATTAGTGAATTCAAGCAAAAACCAAAATGATTACACTAACCAGCAACTATTGGAGCTCGAAGGATGACAAATATGACCGATTTCAGCAGCAGGTGAACCTTTAAGCACCAGATGGAAACCTGTGATCTTGGTGTTTCGATTTTAATAACTATTTCAAACAATATTGGAAATTCCTTTGATTGTCTATTTGAAAGAGTTTGATCATTAAGTGATTGGTTTTTGTTTAACTTTTTGTTTTTGAAAAGATATGCTCATTGTTTGTCGCATTAAAAAATGCGTACCCACTAATTATATTACACCATACTGCAAGCCTTAATACCAACTAGGCCTACCCCCGCCCCGATATTGTGAATTATTAAAATTACCGTATCCTGTACCCAAATGCATATCCATACCGCAACAAACCACGTATCGTGCAACGGTGGTCCTTCTTGCATCACATCATCCCCAAGCTGCCTCCCAAGCAAAGAGCGTGGATTGAAACCAACACTTCATACATGTTCTTATGAAAAAGTATCGTCTCCTTCCTCCTCAATAACTTCCCGAATAATTGAAATTGAGGCCATATATTCCATCTTGAATTATCCAAAAAGGTGGCCGCTTTACCACTTTTTGTTTGTTTCGTAGTGCATCTCTGAAGCCTACATTAACTAAATGTCATTGTTTTCTATCAAACATACAGTGTCATTGCAATGCCACATTAAAATAAAAAAGAAAAAAAGAACAGTATAACTAGCTTCACTAAGAAAATGATGTTCTACAATTCATCAACACATGAAAGAAATGATAACTTGCATGGTTGTAGCATTCATAAGCTATTGAAAGGTTCATTTCCAATTGCAACTCTAGACTAGGTTATGATGTGATTAATCTAGCGGGTATAAGTGGTGGGAGAAAGGTTAGAGCGGTGTGTAAAATTATAGTTGATGTTAAATATTGTCCCTGAACCATAATAAATTTTAATGATTTTCTGATAATTGTTAGGGGTGATGCATGGAGTGAGGGCTCCGTTTCTTCAGTTTCTAGGCTGAGCCTACTAGCCTAGGAGAGATGGTAACAAGTATGACGAATAAACCCAACTAATTTATATAGGAGAACACAATTAGTTCATGGGAAAATCTTTGTATGTTAGACTATGTTCAAATATCATGCCTTTAAATATCATGCCTTTAATTTGAAGTCTTCAATGATATATGAAATAGTAAAAAGCATCCTAATATGCACTAGGAATTGCTATCCTTCAAAAAATCTTGGTATTGCATATGAGGCATATACTATGTAGTGGGAACATATATATATATATATTTTTTTTTTTTTGGGGGGGGGGTTGCATTTAGGAGATATGGTCTCCATTAAAGTTCCATTTTGTAGTTTTGAGTGAGAGTCAAAATGTCATTTTTTTTTTGGGAAATTATCTTCTTGAATTAATTAGTTAAGATTCTTTGGACTATTCGTTGATAGGCTGGATTTTGCTTTGAATTTTGAGATTGGAACTGCTTTTCTATTTATTCTTTTATCGATCTTGGTCATAGATTTTGATATGTAGTAGTGATTTTATCTGTATTTTGTGTACCTTAAGTTGTTAAGATTAGACAATCTGGGGTAATTTCTCTGTAGGTTGGCTCCATAGAGGGAAGGGTTGGTGTACATCATCTGGACGATGCACAACAAAGCAAAAATTTTACTTTCAAATGCCACAGGGAGGGCAATGAGATATACTCAGTGAACTCTTTGAATTTTCACCCGGTATGATTATTTTGTTGCGGCATTCCTTTGTACTTCTCCAGTTGAATCCTTTTTCTATTTCTTCATTTCTTCATTTCGGCCAGCAGATTTAAAAGTGTCTCTGCTTCAAATATGTTCACCAGACTCCTAATTTTTCTTCCTGCATTAGCATTTAGAGTATATAGTATGTCCAAGAATTGAGCCACTGTAGTGATGTCCTTGCCTTGCTTTCCAGGGGCTGAAATATATTTAACAAGTTCTGGACATGAAATTGATATTGGACATTTGTTTTCATTTGACTATTTTTTATATGTATTTTTACATCCTTGCTTATCTTCTTTGCTAAAGAAGAATGGACTAGGAGCAGTGTACAGGAAGTAGGAATACCAATCACTGCCTATCTATTTCTGATCTCTGAAAGACTACCTTTGTATTATACAAAAAAAAAAAAAAAAATCTTTGAATATTCTGATGAGATTGCAAAAGATTTTGGATCTTATATTTTGTATGCAACTTCTAAGCTGGTTCTAAAAATATTTCTCTAGTTGTTGGCATGTATTTTTCTTTTAGGTCTTGTGAATTAATAGATATTTTCTGTTATACGTATGATATGGAATGGCTTTGAAATAGATAACTATTGTATCGGCCAGTTTAGCAAGTTAAGTCCTTTAACAGGGATGAAGAGGGTCTGAGGTTGAATCCAGCTTATTGTGTGTGTTCATTTACGGGAGCTTGGGATTGGGGGGGAGGGAAGGTTATGGGTGTGGGTATCACCCCCTATTCTGTGAGTCAATGACCATTGGACCAAAAAACAAACCCCCCCCCCCCCCCCCAAAAAAAAAAAAAAAAGGTAAAGTTACTGATAGGGCATATCATGAAGAAATGTGCCATCCCTTCTTATAATTTTTGCCTTCTCCTTTTTTTCTTTTGATAGAAAATATATTTTTATTAGATAGAAAAGATTTTATTTTTTTTTTTTTTTTTGTGCATACAGTGAGACTTGAATCCGAATCTATTACAACGGGGGAGGGGGGAGATGCCATTTGAGTTAAAACTCGTTGGCAGATAGAAAAGATAATATATAACAATAACTACAATAACAACAACAATAACAACAACAATAATAATAATAATAGTAGAAAGGAGATTGTTGAACTCCTCTGGGATATTGATACTGGTCTATGAGATTGTTTCAGTGGAATTGGTGTCAACTATAGTAATGTGGCATTTGGTTCGCACTTAGGAATTAGAATCAAATTGAAATCAAAGACCTTAGAAATCGGATTCGGAATTGGAATCGAATTCCAATATTAATTGTTTGGTTCAAGTTTTGGAATGGATATGACTACCATTATTGATATTTGGTTTGTATATCTTTCAAAGTGGGGATCATATGAGTATCAATTTTGCACTTGATAAAAAATGTTTTAAAATTAACATTTATAAAATTTTAATTTTTTTAAAAAATTAAAATTAAAATTATCATCTATTTTATTTTATTTTCTTTAATTTTAATTTATTTTTTAAAATTAAAACTAAAATTAAAATATGTTTTAAAATATTTTTAAAATTAATCTTTTATTTTATTTTCTAAAATGTTTTAAAATCAATTTTTCCCTGATGATGTTCTTTTGGATTGGGATTCGATGGCTGCTCTAGGCGATGGTGGTGGATGATTGCCCGGGGAGGGAGAGCATGTTGTTGCAACCATGTAGTTTAGGCAAAGATCACTTGACATGCTCACACTTGAGCTTGACCTCAAACTCAAAGCAGGTCAGAAAACCTACAGTCACTTGTCTTAGATTGGGAATTGAAGACATTGCACAGATTGCTTAAAACAAGGTATTCCCTCTTCCTCTTCCGCCACAATATCAGCAGCGATTGGGCAAGTTTCTAAGACTTTCACCTTTGCCATACTTTATGGCAACCCTATCTGACTGTTCTGGTAGTGTTTCTAGAGAGAGAGAGAGAGAGAGAGAGAGAGAGAGAGAGAGAGAGAAGCTACCGAAGAGAGAGGAGCAGCACAGGGAAATGAAGGAGTAGAATCGGAGCTCGCCATTGAAGATGAGATTAAGATTGAAGGGCTTGGATCTTGTGAAACTGGAGGAAATTGAGGCTGTTTGGAAGGGCAAAAAGTGATCATTTTTTTTCCTTAGGTTTCATTCGTGGATTTCAGTCAGAACCCATCACTTTATTTGGGTTTCACAATACCCATATATTGGGGGTTTGATTCCCAAAGTTTTATTCCCATTCCATTAACCCAAACAATTTATATGGGTTTCATTCTCATTCCTGATTCCCATATCTTTTAACTAAACACCATCTAAAGTTGTATGACTAATAGTTAAAGAAATGACCATGATTATTCCGAGATCTGTTTAGTTATTTCTTTGACGTGGAAATCAATAATATCCACAATGTGGTTTTGTAGACATTGATACCAAGAAATTGGTTGTGTTTTTCTTATGAAAGTGGTACATCTCACTCACTTTTGGCCGGAAAGATTCCTATAAATTATTCTCCTAATTAATTCTTGCTTATTGAGGTTTATGCAGCATTGATAGAGAGGAATGCTCTAAATTATTCTCCCAATTAATTATTGCTTAATGAGGTTTGTGCAGCATTGACTAGAAAGGAATGCTTGGCTCTTCCATGAATCAACTGTCCTCATGTAAATCTATTGTTGGACAATGTTATCTGTTGATGTCTCTTTGGGCCTCAGCTACAGTACTTGGGAGCCTTTAGAGGAAATTCCTACCTAGAGATTAATAGGGACTAGAAGGCCCTTCTTGATTTGATTTTTCTCTAGGGGGGATGACATGTCCTTGTTTGTTTCATTTTTTACATCTTCATCTTTAATGACAATTTTTTTTTCTTTTCCTATAGAAAAAAGTTTACTGCTTAGTGAGGTTTTAATTCTGAGAAGTACTAGCTTTTATCAAGCTTTATGGTAAGATTTCCAGTAGTAGTTGGAGACCCATCCTACCACAAACCCAACCAAAAGTGAAAGAAGAAAATGGGATTACTATATACATTGACTTAGTTTAATCATTGTTTTTTTTTTTTTTTATGTTGCTTAAAAACCGCTTTTGGTGCCTTGTTTCAGGTTCATCACACTTTTACAACTGCAGGATCTGATGGTGCATTCAATTTCTGGGACAAGGATAGTAAACAAAGGCTAAAGGTTTTACTCAAATTTCCTGTTGTTCTTTTAATATATTTCATCTTGAATTGTACTGTACATAGCACAAAAAGATTTTTCTTTAGGGCTTGTGACATTAGTGAAATCCCTCTGTTTACACAATTGTAATTTTTTTCATATGTGACCATAAATATCATTCATCACCTTTGGTTTATAACTTCAGTATTTTGTGTAGGTGTAACCTCTTCGCAATGTTGAATGCCAAATATGATTATTGTGCATGGCATTGATTATATTGATGCCAAGTTATTGTAGTTGTTTCAATATGACAGAAACAGAGTGCCTTTTGTGTAGAATGCCTGACTGCATTTTATTGATTCTGCATGATTTAAGGTAGAGATGTGACATGACATGTGTGACATGTCCTTTTAAAATTCACACAAGAGGGTAGTAAGCTTGCATAGCTGAGCAAGATGTGAATGACGAAGAGGAAAGCCATGTGCATCCATATACTATCATGAATCAGTAGAATAAGGAGAGAAGGAATGAAAGAAAGATGGGTAGAGCTTGATAAGGTTTGTGAAACTATGAATATTAACTCAAATTGGGGCAAGGGAGCAGTAGAACATGAAGGGACATTTGGAGGAAAACTAACTGAAAGCATATCATTTTTCACTCTCCAAATTTTAGTAATGGTTGCACTAGTATAGTTGGTGCTCCCTCTTAATGCCATCTATATTCAAGGTGAAAGGGCTGGCCGTCGGTGTATTTTCACTGAATTTAGTGCATACTTGCACATGGCATCTGCTTTTTGCTTTCACTTGTGTCATTCCTTGTATAAAGTAGTCGATGAGGACACGTGGGTGGGTGGGTTGGATGACATAGTTATGTGTTCCTGGGAACAGGGACAGAGCCAGGGATTTTGGCCTTGGGGGGCCAAAACAAAATCAAAATACAAAATAAATAATAATAAAAGATAAACATAGTTAAATAAAATAATAAAAAATTTGTTTAAATTGAACTCCATTCTTTTATAGTACTAAATTATTTCTCTCTCAATGTATACAACTAAAAAATTTCTCCATAATTTATCTTTCATTGTGTAGATTTTGCTTGAAGTTTCAAAAAATAAGATCCAGCTTTTGATTTTGATTTTAAGAAAAGAAAATAGAAGAGACGGGAAGGGATGGTGAAAACAAGTAAAAGAGAAAAAAGGAGACTGGTTGACAATTATGGTTTTTCTAAAAATTCTAAATATAAAAGAAGAGGGAATATAAACAGACAAAAAAACTAAATTAATTAGTATAGTTAATAAAAGGTACCAATTAATTAAGAAAGAGGCCAACGAAATAATTATAAGATTCATGCCTTAATAGTAAAACCTAAATTATGCACAAACATTAATCAAGAAATGAGCAAGAGTGATATTGCTAGTGTCAAGATAAGAGATGGAGATGATAGTGACTTGGGGCAATTTGTTGAAAATCCGAGTGGTTTTAGGACCTTGGTGAAAAGACAAAAATGATTGCATCATCAACAGCGTCAGAGCGTCTCCATTTGTATTTGCATGTATTTGTTCTGCTACTGGTTGACATCAATTGATCTGACGCCATTGATGAATTTGAATTCTCTCTCCCCTCTCTCTAATCGCCATCTACAAGAGAGAGGGTTTGCTTTTGGAAGGTGGTCCTGCTTCAAATCTGAAAAACGTTCCTTTTGCACTTGGTACAGGGATTAGACAAAGGAGGCCAATTTTTAAAAGTTCCATTTTTTTGGTTGGGGGGGTGGGACCATGACTTGCCAGACCCGCTTTGGCTCCATCTATGCTTCGAAGAAAGAAGCCACTCTACCTTTGAGGGCTTATATAATTATTCGAACATTTTTTTTTTAATTTCTTGTATTGTCATTTTGTTTTAATTAATGTTATTGGTTGGACTGCTTGTGAAAGCAGTTTCTGACTTGTCTAGATGATGACCTTTACTTAGTATCACACATCTTCTCCCCTTTTACACATTCTGAAACTAATGGAAAATGACCAAGAGCATTAGAGCCATATAAATGCTTCCAGATCAAAGGCAATTAAACAGCCTTTAACATGCCTCTAGAGGTCTGGATGTTTCAGGGTGCATGGAACATATATTTCTCATAGGTTGGCAGACGAACTCTTATTAGGATCATTTTACTGAATATACGGTCTAATGCATGTGCAATTATATTCTTATTCATACGGCTTTTTTACTTTCTAATTTAGTGAATGATTCTGAAAGGTTCCATTCCAGTTGTTTCATACTGATATTCTATAATGTCCTCTTGCATGCTTTTGTTAATTTCATTACTGGACTGCAAGTACTTCTTCACTTGTTGGTTTTCTTTATATTTAAATACGTTTGGTATTCCCATATTTTCTTACCATGACCTTTTATTTGAGGATTCTAGCTCACTGCGATGCCATTACATTTAAAGGAAAAATTCTATAGAATCGCAATAAGACCTGCTCTATTGTATGGCACTGAGTGTTGGGCAATTAAACAACAAGAGCAAAAAATGGCTGTAATTGAAATGAGAATGCTTAGGTGGATGTGGCAAAACTAGAAAAGATAGAATTAGAAACGACGAGATACGTAATAAATTGAGAATTAGTTCAATTGTAGATAAAATGCGAGAGTACCGTCTGAGATGATTTGGACACGTGCAACGAAGACTTAAGAATGCACCTGTTAGGAAAGCAGAGAATTTAAATATATGAGATTTAATAAAACGTAGAGGTAGACTGTTGAAAACTTGGATGCAATGTATTCGTAAAAACATGATAGCTCTGGATTTAGCTAAAAAGATGGTTTTAGATAGGAATGAGTGGCGTAGGAGAATCCGCACAAACTAAATCAACCTCTTATTTTTATTTTTATTTATTTATTATTTTTATTTTTATTATTATTATTATTTTCTATCTTTTATTTTTATTATCATTAGTATTATTTTGATTTTGATTTATTTATTTATTTATTATTATTTTTAACCATTCGATATTTATCTCTCATATGACCGACCTCAAATTTTGGGATAAGAAAGTCTAGGTTGCTGCTGTTGTTGTTGTATCAGTCATTTTATGCTTGAATTTGGTTCTGCTTGCGGCTTTTAATTCTAATTACATTCATCTTCAGCAGTAATATATGTTAATATGATTTAGCATGGGCCACCATCAATCTCTTATTATTTTGCATATTGATTTGTCCAGCTTCCTGAGCAGAGAAATGCCTTTTAACGAGCCATTTCCCTCATTACTTGAATTGACAACTTTTTCTGTTATAGTTATCCTTTCTAGTATGATTTGAGTTGTAAGCGGCAAGAAGTATCTTTGTTTACATATTTCAAATGGTTGTAATGTTCACTTTCATTTTTCCACAGATTTGTGGGCCCCTATAGGTTAAAGTGTATGTTAAAATATAGGGTAATTAAGATGTGTACTGTCCCATTTCTTTGACTTTATATTTGTCTTGTATAGCCTATTAAACTTTATGGTTTTATCATTGCTTTTGCTTTGACACCTCCACAATATTTTCAGGCCATGTCCAGGTGTAGCAGTCCAATACCTTGCAGCACCTTCAACAATGATGGCTCAATATTTGCGTACTCGGTATGTCCATGAATATTTGTAATTTCTGATAGTATATAGAGATAATGTCTCCCATACCTTACTGTGAGTATCACATGCTTAATGTGCATGCTTCTTGCATTTTTTTTTTCCTTCTTTGTTTTCTGGTTAGTAATAGTGGCCGCTGTGATAGCAGACATCTTTGTTTAAGTGGAGGCAATGTAAACTGCAATAGCAATTTCTTTGGGAACTGCTTGATTATGGTTTATCAGTATAGTTAGTTAGCTTTCACTTTCTCATTGCATGTATATGATTGGTTCATAATTGGCTACCTACTTTTAACAACCAAGTAATGGTCTTTCTTATTCGATGGGTAAAGATTAGAAATGGATCTAGATTTGGTAAAAGGGTTTCCTTTCCAGAAAGTTACATCACTTATTTAGTAATGGCCTGCCAGACAAAAGGTTTGTTCTTATCACAGGACACATCTCTTGTGTCTCAGTATTGCACTTCAAATGGATATCCTTTCTCTTAGTAATCTCTGATGGCATTTGTTAAGGAATTCGCTCATTTTCATGCTGTAAAGTAGGTGATTTCTTGAACTAGTAAATGTGCTTAGCAATTGGGATGATGAAACATCCAGAACTTTTCCAGTTTTGGGGAAGTCAACTCTGTGATTTTCTTGTAGCATGCCAAGGTTATTGTCCAATGCCCTTCAATTACTTTATTGAATTGTTTCAAGATGCATTTCTTTCAAATCTTTTTGGAATTCGGTATCAATTGTATAGCTGCTGTGATAATAGGTGTGTTATGACTGGAGCAAAGGCGCAGAAAATCACAATCCTTCAACAGCGAAGACCTATATATTCCTGCACTTGCCACAGGTACATTTACATTGCTGACTAAAACTCCATGTTGTTTTCTAGCTCGTGTTCTTTGAATAGGAGAGGGGCCAATTGATTATTATGTTGGTCACAGACGCTGAAAAATTGTATGATTTGATGCAGGAGTCTGAGGTTAAAGGCAAACCAAGAATAGGAACTAGTGGCAGAAAGTGAAGCAAGCTACAGAAGATCCAAAATTTTGTATTGCTCTTGTACATGGTTGACATTAGTGTTCCAACCCTCCCAATTTTCCCAGCTGTTGTGGATGAACTACTTTTTCTGAGGCAATACAGAGCATTTCTTGGTATAGAAAACACGTCATATCTAGGTTCTTTATGAGATGCTTTACCTTGTCTGCCTAATTCTGTTTGCGAAGCAACTTTTTTCTGGTTTGTGATCTCGTGGATTGATCCAGAAATTGAATTTACATTATTGATTTCATTTTGAGTAATATGTTGTTAGGGATGATCCACAACACTCTTATTTGTTCTTTAGTACTTTGTACAGAGATTGTTTGTAAATAAACTTGGTGTGGATTGAAATTCTAAGTTGCAGAGTTTGTGGTGAGTCATGTGATACTCATAAAAAGCAAATTGGTTTTATATGCAATTCTCTGGTTCCTTTTTCCCCCCTCGGAGTCCTCATCTATTTGTGCTCCCTTTAAGCCTCTCCCTTTAGTTAGTGGATGTCAAAAGAGCACAAGAAGAGAATTGGATTCATCTTCGATGTAGTGTTGACAGTTCTGAAAAGACAATAAAAAATTATACTGAACATTATTGGTGCGAGAGAGATTCGCCCGATTGTTTCGGCCGTTGTCTCAAAAATTGATCTATGAAGTGGGTTTTGCTAATCAATTTCAACCTTCGACAGCAAAGGGAAGGCAAAATTCTCTCTCTCTCTCTCTCTTTCAATTTCTTGCAAAAAATCATCCTCATGTAGCAAGAAATCCCACTTTTGTATGCCTTTGCAGGTTCCTAGAATTAGGTAGCCGGCAAGGTCTTAAGCTCTCAACTTGAAAATTAATTACAATACGTCACCTATTTTTTCATGTACTGCCCGCATTCGCTTCTCTAACCTCATCCAAATACACTCAAGGTGATCGGTTATATTGTTCCTAATATATATTTGCCATGACTTCCCTTTCTCTCCATGCTTTCATTTGTTGCATTCAAGTCTTTCTATTGCCTTTGCAGGACTACCATTTTTATATCTTGGTCAGTTCGCTTTATTCACTCACTCATTTTCTAGCCATTTTTTGAGTTGCTTTGTTGTTCTTAAATGTTGTTGCCCAAGTGTTTTCATCAAACAATTTCATCACAGTTACATGGCCATCATTTAAATCCAAATTCCTAGTAAAAATTTCCCATTTACACCTCTCCGTACCACTTGCCGAACTTTTTCGTGGACATTCCTTTTAACCCTTATAGTGGGGTTAATTGATTCGGAGTTTTAAGGACAACTCATGTACTAGTCTATTATCCTTGAAGCAATTTGAGGAAGCATGCAAAGAAAGCTCCATTACCTATGAACTTGTTGCTGTCCCTAACGAGCAAGGAAAGGAGAAAGCAATACCTGAATGCATCCAACACTTATTGGATGAGTTTTCAAATGTTATTTCTGAAGAACTACTCGTGGGATTGAAATTTCAGTATCATTAACGAATTAACTTGCGCTAGGTGCAACTTTGACAAATCTTCCCATTGTCGAATGAGGCCAAAGGAGCATACAGAATTTCATCGTCAAGTGGAAGAGTTGCTAAAGGAGTTTTCATTCAAGAAAGCCTTATTCCATACGCAATCTTTGCTTTTTTCACCACAAAAGGATAGCTTTTGGTGGCATTGATGGTCGAGCTATCAACAAGATCACTATAAATTACCACTTTCCAATTCCTAGACTTGATAATATGCTTGACATGCTTCTTGGTGCAAAGGTATTCTCTGAAATTGATTTGCGAAGTGGTTATCATCAAATAAGAAAACTATGTGATGAATGGAAAACAACTTTCAAAACCCATGATATCCTCTGAGTGGCTTGTGATGCCATTCGATTTGTCTGAATGCCTCAGGTATCATCATGAGGTTTATGAATCAAGTTCTTAGGCCTTTTATTGAGGAGTTTTTAGCTATTATTTTGATGATATTCTCATTTCGGCAGCACACTAAAAGAGCATATCGATCATGTGCTACAAATTCTGCAATTTTTAAGGAAAGAGAAGCTTTGCGTCAATCTCAAGAAGCGTTCTTACATGAGAGATATGGTTGTCTTCTTATGCTTCGTTGTTTCTTCTCAAGGAGTGCATGTGGATTACGAGAAGAAGAAAGCCATACTTGAATTGCCCATTCCAAGTTCCACAAGTGAAGTGCGAAATTTTCACAGGTGGGCAACTTTGCATCGCCAATTCATTCAAAATTTCAGCACTATCATTGTTCCGATGACTGATTGTACGAAATTTGGAAATTTTTGTTGGACAAAGGCTGCTGAAAGGAGTTTGAATTTGATTAAGGAAAAGCTCACCAATGCCCATCCTAACATTTGCAGGATTTTCAAGAAGTGGAATGTGATGCGTCTCATGGAAGTACCGGTGCTGTCGTTAGCCAAAGGAAACATCTTATTGCCTTTTTTAGTGAAGAGCTCAACTATGTCAAGAAGCGGTACTCAACTTATGATGCTGAACTCCATGCGGTGGTTCAAGCTTTGTTATATTGGCGACATTATTTGATTCGCAAGAAGTTTATTTTGTATTCAGATCCTAAGGTACTTAAATTTCGCAATTCTCAAAAGAAGCTAAACTCGAGGCATGCAAACTGTCTTTTTTCTTTTGTGTTTGCCAGAATACACATTTGTTATCAACCACATAGAAGTTCCAAAAAGTGGCTGATGTACTCAGTCGAGAGATTTGTTTGTTGAACGCTTAGTCCTCCAGGGTGATTGGATTTGATTTACTTCCTAAAATTTATAAATCCGATCCTTTCTTTAGCAAGGTGGTTGCTGATTGTAAATGGGGAAAAAAAAGAAAAGTGAATTTTCTCTCATTTGTGGCTACTCATTCAATGGGAACCAACTATGCGTTCCCAAGATATCATTAAGGTCTCATATTGTTGCCAAATTGCATGGAGAGGCTTAGATGGACATTTTGGGAAACACAAATATCACTAGCACTTGCCCAAGACCGCCGATCACATTGTGTTGCCAAGGAATGCAAATTAGATCCATATTCAACGTGGTTGATCTTTTACCTATTTCATGGAGACCCTCATCCGCTTTGTTTACTTACCCCTTCATGCCATACCATTACAAGTGAGATACCTGATTTGCGTTCTTGTTCACGTGGCCTTTCTAACGGCACGTGGAAAGCGATATTAACAAATCTTCTAATATGAAGTTAAAATATAATTTAATTGCATATTAAGATTAACTCAGCTAGTTGTGAAAAAATATTAAGTATTAGTAAATTTTATTAAAATTTATCTTAAGTTGTTAATTTTCATTCGTGACGGTAAAACTTTCTTGAAAATAAAACGAAATTAAAAATTTTAAATGTTATAAATAAAAGTTTAGAATTTTATTTATTATTCACCAATAATTTGATTATATCAATATTATTTCACGATTATATTCTCTTTGAAAAAAAAAAAAATGGAAAAACCCAAAACCCTGACACCACCTCTGTGCATAACAATGCTCTCTCGCTTCATTTCCATTTCGAGACAAACTCATCACCTCTGCCTTCTAACCCTAACTTCCTCCCCTAACCTCAATCCTCCATTCCCTTTCCCAAACCCCAATCCTTCTTTCTTTCCCAAACCCTCTCTATTCTTCTCCACCGATCGCAACAACAAAAGCCATGACGGCAATAACAGAAAAGACCAATTCAATTCCAACATCTGGGAAATTTCATCTGAAAATGAAGACATCAACTCATCTCTGTTTGACGAAAATGATGGGCTACGAGCATCGCCATCCGAGGAAACTGAGTCTTGGTTGAAGGATTCGAAGACAGAGAGAGAAGAGGGTAGTAATATATTTGAAGGGATTAATAAGGAATTTGGCGGAGAAGGCAAAAAAGTGACTGTCGATGACTGGGCCACGGCAGATGGGTATAAGCCATGGAGTTTCGCCGATGAAGAGAAAGATGTGTTTGGTATACGCGCAGGCGATGGAGTAGTGCAGCAGCAGGAAATGGAGGGCGGAGGAGTTGGAGATGCTGATGAGAAGACTGTGGAGAGCCAAGGGAAAGAGGAGGATGCGCAGCTTGAGCAGGAAGAACAAGCATTGATGGCTGTTCTAAAAGGCAAGCCTTGTTTCTTCTTATGGTGTTTTGACTTTTTGATTCTGCAATGTTTTTTATTTATTTATTGTTGGATATTTTAGATGATTCATATGGACGGAAGCATTCGAATAATTTTTAAAAAATTTAAATAGATCGGGTATAGGATTACCTCAACGTATAGAGTCTCTCAAAAATCAATTAAACTGTCTGTCCTTCGATCAGATCTCACGGTCGGAATGATTATCACGATATTAATCGAACTACCATCGCAATATTACAACGCCGCAACTCTCAATCCGGCGATCGTTATAACGGGAGAAAATTCTCTACGCAGAATTTTTTTCTCAAACTCTCTATTCTCACTCAAACAATTCACATTTTTGCTCTCATTATTCTCAGATGTCACAGAAAATCACGAGGGAGAAGTTAATCTCCTAATGTCTAATGTAACTCTTGGTTTTTTTTTTTTTTTTTTTTTTTTTTTTCCTAGAGAGTGAGGGAGAGTTATTGGATGTAAGTGGTATAATGGGAGTTATGGGAAGTTATCTCATAACTTCCTCAAATGCCCCACGATGGGCATAAAAATTAATATATCCCACTTGCATACGAGAGCATTTTACGTCCATCAAAAGATCACAACTCATGCGATCATCTCATCACCCTACTGGACTTTAATACAGGATTAGGTGTCGTGCGACTTGCGAGTATACCTGAGATCTCTCGATGCGCCTGTTAGAATGATCGAGAAGCCATCGTTAGTATCAAAAGAACTCGCTGCACCCCAGATCCAAGACTAATTACATCCATCGAGCTACTTTCCTCATCGAAAGTAGTTCCCAATAAATGCTCGACTGTGTATCCACTATTATGCTTACATCTCAACATGGACAGACATAATAAGCATGTCGGTGAATACAACACAATGATGTAATGTCAATTGGTCTTCTTTTTTTCAAACTTGAATCTATTAGCCTCAATTCAGCTGTTTTTCTAGACCTGTCCTTCAGACCTCAATTTATCTTCCGAGCCATCGATAAACAGACTAAAATAGCAATACTGAACCAAAACTTCTAGAAACAGTCGAAAGTGATAAGGGTACAAGAGATCCCACCCAATGGATCTCGGGTCTCACACAGTGAGAACGTGGATCAAAATCATATCAGTGTCTAAAATAATGCTCCCACTATCCCTGGTCGTAATATCACACACGGTATGAAACGCGTGCCACAGTGTTATTCTCCTATCTCTCAAAGGGCATATATCAGATTTCTCTAACACTGTGCAGGTATGAGACTCAGTCTACACATAAGACTTTACTCAGAGATCTCAGAGAGAGTATCTCCGAGACAATATCACTAGTTGTCGGTGATATCTGAGATCTCAAGCCCGACTACTTACAAACAAAATGGATGTGGGTACTTCCATGCCGGTCATACTGTATATGACCTCATCCTGAACGCATATCAGGGCGACTTATATTCTAGTAGAGTCACTCTCAAAGCCTATTACAACTAGAAACCGTCTCATCTCCGCTCACTCAGAACTGGAAGTGGTCACTCGTGTGAGAGAGTCGACCACGCCTGCCTGACATATCATTTATCACAACAAATCACAAAATATATGACAATAAAATAGTGCTATAAATAAGTGACTCAATTATGCACACATGTCATATATATAATACAATAAGTATCAGTACAATATGAGAAATATCAACATACATGCAAACCCAATGATTCCTATATCTCATACAGAAACCTCTCACAATGGGTTTAGTGAAGGGATCAGCCAACATGCTATATAGTAGTGTACTTAATTTGTCACTTCATCTTTCTCGGTGATATCTCTCATAACATGATATTAGGTATCAATGTGTTTGGACTTAATTATACTTAGGGTCTCAGGTGTGGTCAATGGTGGCCTGATTTTCTCAATAAATCATCATTGGCCTTCCACTGCCACAATCCCTGAGTGATCCGAAAATCTCCAGAGCCAAACACTCTCTTAAACTGCCACTGAGCGTACCACAAGCTCAACCTCTATCGTGGATAGAGATATATAGGTTTGTTTCTTGCTACTCCAAGACAGCAGAACCTAATATCGATTTGTATACATTCAGATCACCAACCCAGTTAGTATCTGAATACCCAATAAGATGCAAATCACCTCCTCTGTAACACAAGGAGAGGTCCACAGTTCTCTCGAGATATCTCAGAATCCTTTCACTGCTCTCCAGTGATCCCCTCTAGGATTCGATCAATACCTAATTACCATACTGACTGCAAAGCAAATGTCTGATCATGTATGCAACACTGCGTATATCAGAGTTCTCAATGCACTGGTACAAGGGACTCTACTCATTTCCCTTGTCTTTTCTGAGTCATAAGACATATATCAAGAATTAAGTTTTAACCTTTTAGCGATAAGAGTATCTTTGAGGTGTAGTCGTTCTTCTCGAAGCGTTCGAAAACTCCCTTGATGTTGGACTCTTGTGAAAAAGTCAATACATGTCTCGAGCAATCCCTCTGGATATTAATTTCGAGGAAGAACTGAGTCTCACCCATGGTCTTCACATCAAGACTCGATAATGTCCACGTCATCGTGGTCATCAGATACTCTCTGTTGATCTTAGTCAACAGAATGTCATTCACATAAGGACATGATCACAAAAGAATCAAAAGAACGTAAAAGGTATACGCGATGATCCTCCTCGATTTTCACGAAACCGAGAGATATTACCTTCTCGTGAAATCTCAGACGCCACTGCTTAGATTGATAATTAAGGTTGTATGTAAACTTCCGAAGTCGGCAGACCTTATCATCCAGATCTACAGGAATAAAGCCATATGACTGTTCCTTGTAGATCTCCTCATCCATACTCCCACTCAGGAAGACAGTCACAACGTCCATCTGGTCTCACTCCAGATCCATATCATGTCCATGACAATTGCTAAAAGTAAACGGATCGAGATAATCTCGCCCTCAATCTGAGTAACCCCTGGTTATTAGATGGGCTTTATACCTCTACATCGATCCGTCGGCCTTTTTCTTGATGTTGAGAACCCACATGTTCTCAACGGCCCTATTACTCTGGGGAAAATCAACTAGATTCCAGATCTCGTTGATTCTCATCAACTTCTACCCATGGCCTTTAATCAATGGTCCTTCACAGAATCCTCAAGAGCCTCTAGGATTGTTAAAGGTTTCTCGTAATCCTCAAGAGTCACATTGAGAGCCTCTCCCTCAATCAGGAAGCGACGGTTAGGTACGCGTCCTCGACTACTCTTAAGAGGAGGGGAAACCTTTTTACTTCTAGATGGATCGCTCCCACTAGAACTAAGATCCGTAATGGATTTTTGGGTCCTGCCACTGAGATCAGCTAAACCACTAGGTTCATCCATCTCATAGAAGGTAAAGTCACAATTGATTTCATCTTTCAAAGGGAAATCATTTTCAAGAAACTCGGTATCATGAGACTCAATCTCAATAAGAGTGCCGTTCGTATGCTCACCCAGAACACATTCTCCTCGGAGTGTTCTGAGTATCTTGTAGAGATACATCTCTTTTCTCGCATGCCTAACTCGTCGTGTAAATGCGAGAAATAGTAAACATACGCGACACATCCCCATAATCTCAAATGATTAAGGTCAGACTGCCTCCCTGTATAAAACTCATTTGGAATACTGATTGCGGACTTCTATAGAACACGATTGAGAACGTAGACTGCAGCCAATAGCGCGTCTCCCCAATGGGAAACGTGCAAATTGGCACGCGCCATCATCAACCTCATCATCTCAATCAAAATCCTATTCCTCTCTCGCAGCTACTCGACTCCACTCCACTAAGTAGCAAGGAATAGTCAGTTTTTCGTAATGCCCTTCTTGAAATAGAGCTCTTCAGACAAATATTCGCGCCCTCGATCGGTTCTGAAAGTTTCTACTCTTAAGTTTAACAGATTCTCAACCTCATTAGTAAACCTCCTAAAGCATCTCAATGTCTCAGATTTGTGCGAGATCAGATAAACATAACCAAAACGCGTGTAATTGTCTATGAACGTAATAGAGTACCCAACTCCATTTCGCGTTCTCACGTTCATAAGACTATAGATGTCGGAGTGAACCGACTACAATGGAGTCCTAACTCTCATTGCAATGTCGAATGGTTTTCTTGTAAGTTTGCCGTCTAGACAAGACTGTTTAGCGAGTTCTACAAAACCACTCATTACTAATCGGTTCATCCTCTCACACTAGGAGGATATCCAGGAATACCATCGAAAGGAATCACTTCCAGTGCATATAGTCCCTCACGAACCAAAGCAAAACTAATCAAAGAATTGTCGTAATAAATGGAAACTATAAAATTTCCAAATTAACAGAGCATATCTTAGGCTGAAATTAAGTTCCGTCGAATATTTGGAGCATAAAGAGCATACAAAGTCTAACAACTTTGCAACTCCAACTTGCAAGTGCTACTCCCTCTGATGTCGACAAACACTCCATTTCTGTACGTAAATCCTCCAACTTGAGGACTCACTGGACGGAACTATATAAGTGTGCTCCTATCTCGAGCTACGTGGTCGGTTGCTTCTGTGTTTACAATCCACGAAGGAGAGAAAACAATGAGCATCTCAAACCACGTAAAGAAGGAAGAGATAATTTTCATTCGTCGCATTCACGAGCGAAATGACCAAGTCTATTACAGATGTAACACTACACCTTGGTCGTATCCAATTCATTCTCGCTGCGTATCATTATTATCGGTTTTCTCGAATGTTTTCTTCTTACCTGAATCTCGAGTCCCACAGGAGTCCTTGCTCGACTCCACCGCATAAGCATGACCCGAGTATGGCCTACTCGCCTCTAGATGCTCTTACTCGAGCTCACTGTACCTATTCACATTAGTGAAAGTACGAATACTTTCGTCGTATGTGAAATAGACTTTTATGATTTCTCATGAACCAGGTAAAGAACTGGATCGCATCCGGTACAAGAAAACATATCCTAAATGGGCTCGATCACGTTCCCTAACTCGGTGATCATACTCGATATTTTTATCAAATGTTACATCATCGTGTGATTAACCGTTTTCTTATAAGTTATTAAACTTATAAGATAGCATTCTCATCTCAGGATCTGTGAGAGCATCACAATGCTCTTTATAAGGTGAGCCAAACCGATAAAACCATAGGATATTGCTTATAGACTTGGATCGTATCATCATGCACGCTACTCAAGAGGATTGCCCTAACTCGGCCATCATTCCTCTTCCATGCACGTGATGTCCCCTAATTCCGTCTTTCTGAGGTGTGGTACCCTCCCTAGAGTCCACCATCTCACGCCTCAGAATTTTAATTAGATCTTGCCTCTCGAGGATGAATTGAAATTATCGGTGAAAAATCTCGTAATTATCACCATTCAATTTTATCCCTCTTTCAAAGATCTAACACGACAATTTTAGAAACAGTCATAGAGATAATCGTGACTTGTGATGCTTATTCTCACATTTTGTGCATCCTATGAATTAACAAAATCCAAATGATTCGAATACAGACCCCAAGACGAGCGTATGAATAAATAGACACAATATACCACAATCCGGGATTGCATCTCATCATTCGGATTAGGATTTAGTACGCAAAAATCCACAAGAAGTCACTTTTATGGATGTGGGACCCTCAAAAATTGAAAAAATTTCAATTCCAAATGATCTGACGCGCCGCCGGAGGTCCCACGCTTCGCCACGCTTCGGCGGCGCGTCCCCACGCGCTTGCACGCTCCTGGGACAGCTCTGGCGTGTGCTAGACGCGCGGGTCATGCTCATGCACGCGGGTCGGAACCCGAAACCCGGTCTGGATCCGGTTTGCGGGTCGGGGTGACACGTGTCCGGGTCGTAACCGACTCGGCAGACACAGACCGGTTCACGCGCCTTCCTTGGGCGTGAACCTCTAGCGCCCTTTGCTCCTTTGAACATGCGCCTCAGCGCGCGTGTTGTGCACACGCCAACGGGTTGGACTTCTTTGTCTTTACCCGAATTTTCCTGTAATCGGGTCTTTTGACTTGGTATCTGAAAAACACATTTTCTGGCTCGATTTTCACCGGATTTTTTATGGAATCTCTAATTCCAATTATTCCAAGCATCCTTGACTCAATTTTTGAAATAATTGCGCCCTCATCTCGGCGTATTTTGGATCCAAAATTCCGACCTTCCGCGGTCAATTTTGAAACCCAATTTTTCGGCCACAATAATATGCAATATATATACCAAATCGAAAAGCATGAAACAAGGAACACAGATCTATAATTTTCATGCATTGATTTGCCCTAAAACTTGACAAATCTGAGGTTGAAGGGTTCGATTACTATTCATGGCCAAATGCTTCAACCGGAATTTTTTTGGCCTAAATGTGTTCAGAAAATTACGAAAAAATTATTTTCGTATTTTACGAAGCATGGGTAACACAGTGGTGTTCTCGGATTCACGAAATTTATCCGTGATCCGAACCCCAAATTTTTATTCCCTATAAATAAATCCAAAAATTATTTTTAATAATACAACGTATGCTCTGGTACCAATGTTGGATATTTTAAACGATTCACATGCAGCGGAAGCATTCAAACAATTTTCGAAAAAATTAAATAGATCGGGTATAGGGTTTTTTCAACGTGTAGAGTCTCCCAAAAATCAATCGAACCGTCCGTCCCTCGATCGGATCTCACGGTTAGGATGATGATTACGATGTTAATCGAACCACCACCGCAATACCACGACGTCGCAACCCTCAGTCCAGTGATCGTTATGACGGGAGAAAATTCCCTACGTGGAATTTTTTTCTCAAGCCCTCCATTCTCACTCAAACAATTGAAGTTTTTGCTCTCATTATTCTTAGATGTCACAGAAAATCACGAGGGAGAAGTTAATCTCCTAATGTCTAATGTAACTCTTGGTTTTTTTTTTTTTTTTTTTTTTTTTTTTGTTTACAGAGAGTGAGGGAGAGTTATTGGGTATAAATGGTATAATGGGAGTTATGAAAAGTTATCTCATAACTTTCTCAAACGCCCCATGATGGGCATAAAAACTAATATTTATGATGTATAGGTGGGTGTGTAGTCTTGGTGTTTAGAGCCATCTTTTTGCAATTTTACTTCATTGGTTGTGAGGGAGCAAAAAAATTGTTCAGAATACAAATTTTAATGAAAAGAATTAATTGGAAATCACATGTTTCACGTATTCAAGTTAGGGCCATTTGCCGTCATACATTATATATTTTCAATTCTAGTATTTCTGTCTTACTGGAACTCCTTTCCATCTTTTTTCTTCCCTGTGCCAGATACTAATAATAATTAAAAAAAAAACCCTTGAGGGAGATAATGCTACAACTTTGTTAGCTTCCAGACTTGTAAATTCTGGGACATTCAAAGCCAATTGTTGCCGGTGATGAGAAATTGAGTCGGGAACCAAAAGAGATGGTAGAGAGTGGGAGGGGATAAAGGGGAATATTGTAGTGGTAGTTGGGCAGAAATCAAAGTAGGGATTAGAGAGGGGAAAAGAAAAAATCCAAAGATCATGCTCACTCTTATTTGGGCAGTCCAAAACACATTATATCATCACTGTAGTGGGTGGTTTTTATATGTGATTAGATGGCAATATAAAATGTCTGCCAATGGCATGTGGGACAATTGTGGTAAGACATGTAGAAGCCATAGGTGAGTTTGTGTTGTTTTAGGTTTCTCAATATATGGAGCGGTTCCTTCTTCTTTGATGTAAAAAGCTTAAGTTAGCAGGGTAATGTAAATAAAGCTATCATGTTGCAAAAAGTGAGAGTACATAAGGTTTCTGAGGTAACAATGAATCATGTTTATTTATTTGTTTGAACATATTAGTTGATCTCTTTTATTATTTTTTGATTGGATAGAAGAAAAATCAACTTTATGATCAAGAAACATGCGCGTTCTTGTCATGTTGTGCCCTCTTATGACTTTACATTCATCATTTTTGTTCTTAAGATAGAATGGTCCTTTAGGGTTCAAAATTGTTGTTGTTGTTGTTGTTTTTAATTTTTAATTATTATTATTATTATTATTAATATTTAAGTTTGGACTAATCCTTGTCAAGGCTCTAGCAAATCAATTTCACATGGTATTTAATTGCACCATATTGGACCAAAATGCCTTTACTGAAGGAAGTAGGTACAATGAAATGCGGAGGGCAGTGGCCAATGAAGTGGTGGAAGTTGCTAATTTGAGAAATTAAAGGGAAATTGTCCTTAAATTATATTTTGAATGATCAAGTTAGATGGGTCCTTTTGGATGAAGCCACGAATCAGGGTCTTTTGAGTATGATTGGGCCCTGCAGTGGTAGAACCTGGTGAACTGGACATACCACTTCCCGGCAATCTGATGGGGGGAATTCCTATGAAAGAGGCTCACTTGGAAGGAGCGATAGAAGAGATAGCCTCATTCAACAGGAAAGCTTTTATTAATAAATGTAGTAAATGTCTTAAGGGTGTTTGTCAATTGTTGTTTTTCTAATTATTGTTAATGGTAAACCCAAATCTTGTTTCATATTGTCTAGACGGCCTGTGATCCCATGTCTCAACATCATCTAATGATTCAAAATACTTTGAGATCAACCAAAAATACAAATACTTCGTAAAATTATCCATAGGTCATCAAGGAGTTTTTATACCCTGAAAATTCTTCTATCTTTTTGCCCAAATGAACCAAAACATGACTAGAGGGGTGTCCAAACAACTCTTCTCTTCGATGTCGTCCAGCCTCACACTGTGAAACCCACATTTTACTCCATAAAGAGCTTGAACTTACTCATCATAAGTACAAAAGAGAAAATTATTTCCCTGCAGGGATCGAGTCCATGTGCAATGAAGAAGCAAGTTATCCAAGATCTCAAGCTCTCTTTTGTGCAATGAACATCTGTATACCAAAGCTTTGCCTCTTCTTTGAAAGATTTTCTTGTGTTCCAATCCTCCCTAAGCCATTTGGTGATTAGGATATTATGATCTCATGTTTGTGGTTTATAGAAAGTACTATCCCCTTTCTTTCTGGGGGATAGAAATGCTTTTAATAATGTTTCAGGTTCGCTTTGAATTTTTGTGGTCTTTGGACTTGCACCTTGTACATGTAAAGTTAAATTGTTGCTGTCAAAATTAAAAAGTAACGTGCATATGAAATTCGACAATGTGAGATCCTTGCACATAACCGCATTAAAGGCAAAATAATGTCTATGATTGTGTTGAGGGTGACCATCATACTTGTCCCATGCAACCTCGGACTATTAAGGGCCAAAGACCCAGCATAAATAGGAAGTTGTGCCTGAAAGCATAGGAACCTTTCTCTTGTAGTCCTTTGGTGGGCACCTCCTTGGTGCCCCTCCAGGTTCACCTTCTTTCTTTTTAGTGAAATCCTTTTGTCCAACTAAAAGGAAAAAGAAAAGAAGGAAAAAAAAAAGTGTCGGAACCTGAAATTTCCTTACATATAAAATCAGCCCTCCTCTGTACAAAATGGAAATGGCAGAGCTTCTTATCCTCCATTAAGGATTCTGCCACTTAGATATAGATCAGAGTTGGATCTTTCTTGCCCTCTTAACATGACAGAAATAGTTGGATTTGAAGTATATCACATTTTCTTATTGATTTATATGAAAAACTCTGCTACTTCTAAAACTTAGTAATCTCCTCAATTATTGCCACGTTCTTTTATAACGCAGAGAGGTTATATTATTGTTAAGGCTGTATGGAGATGTACATCCACAAGAACCCCAATTATACCTGTTCAATGTACTTCTGGACCTCTGATAGCCACATTCATTACCATGAGAGTTGGTTGAGCAATGGCTACTTGCCCTGTTTTAGTTATTATTATTTCTTTTTCCCCATTCATGTGCCTGGGGAGGGGTAAGGATTATTTGGAAATTGTATATGGAGCAAGTTTACCATTCCTCAAGTTCTTGTAGGATTTCTGTTCCTACCTTCTGATGTGGTCATGAGTACTCTAATAAATATGCACATAAATCTAGATGCCTTAGTTTGACAGCAGGATTTTACTTGCTGCAGACATCTTTTACATGACGGTATCATACTATTGTGTTTTTTTAGTCCTAGCCTTCTCTGGTGGTCTAAAAAAGGTAGATTATATCCCATGCTGTTTGAAATTTAGGGGTTCTTCTCTCTCCCATTGGAAAAACAAAATAGCAACCATTATCATTTTTCTTGGTCGATAATATAATTAAGGTTATGCATTAGGAAATCTGTTATGACCTAATGTGATATGTGCAAATTATCTGATCTATGATTTGGTGCTTGCAGGTCCAAATCGTGCATTTGGTGATCTTATTGCAGCTTCTGGGATTACAGATACAATGCTGGACAGTTTATTTGCCCTGAAAGACTTGGAAGGTATTGAAGGGTTGCCTTCTTTAAGAGAAATCGAAGATATGCGTTATGAAAAAAGTTTTAAAAAATCCACAAGAGCAGATATAGAACGTCAGAAACAGGAAGAAATTGCAAAATCAAGAGTGAGGCTAGTGGATGAAAAGGGAAGGGCTTATGGAACTGGTATAAGAAAATGCAGCATTGCTCGTGTCTGGGTCCAGCCTGGTGATGGCAAATTCATGATTAATGACAAGCAATTTGATGTATACTTTCCGATGCTCGATCATCGTGCTGCTCTTCTTCGACCTTTCTCAGAGAGAAAGACCTTGGGTCTTTGGGATGTTAATTGTACTGTGAAAGGTGGTGGCATGTCTGGTACGTGTAACTTCAACTTTGCATCTTATTTTTTATGAGCCTGATAGTTGTTACTTATTTTTTTATACACATTCGGTTTCAGGATGATGAAACTTAAGACAGATGTTATCTTCACCATGTACTGATGCTTTATGAAGTGCAAGTTATGTTTAGGACATTAATCAAATTTGCTGTATGGTAAACCCCCAGCAAATGCCTTGCAGGGGAATGCTTGTACCAGTGATGAGTTCAACCTGAGAGGTTGGGTTTACAAGGTCAATTGACCACATGAAACTCTAAAGTTTATGCCACTGGTGTAGATATTTAAGGCGAGATTAACAATTTTGATATTCGAAAGTTCCATCTTGAGCTAGTAGGTGAGAGAAGGATGTGGACTGTATCTTAAGTTCTTCTAGTTTTGTAATTTGGTGGATGTTGTAGTGAGAGGAAGCAGTCCGATTTTCAGTAGTTTCAAGGAATTACTCCAGGATCTGGCTAAATATGAGCTTATTTTCAGCATGCTTGGTGCATTTTTTGACACACACAAATACATGCAAACAGCTCCTTTAGAGAAGGCATATGTTCCTAGTGATTTGAGTGTGTGTGTGTGTATAATATATGTAATTACTAATCAGAAATAGCTGAACAAGAAATTCAACAGCCCTGAAATTTTTTTCATCTTTGCTGCATCAGGCGAAGCTCTTTTAGCATGTTTTTGAAGATGCATATGAACTTAATCATGAGATAGATTTGATGCCTTCTTAGCCACTGTATTAACCTGTGTTTCAGGGGCATCCAAAATTAATTAGGCCTCATTTGGATAGCTGGAGTTGGGATAAAAAAATGGAATTATGTTATTTTGGTCCACTTTGATTTCAAGTGTTTGGGAATGTCACGTCTTTTGGAATAGGCATTTTCGTTTTCAAGTGAGGAGGTGGGATTGAGGGGCAATGAAACCTTTGAAAAATAAAAAAGTAAGTTTAAAAAAAATCAAAAGAAGAAAAGCAAAAAATAAGAGTTACATATTGAAATATCATCATGAATCATGTTCTTTGTTTCAAAATTGAATTTTTTTAAATAAATTCTTTAATTTTTAATGTTGGAATATAAGCTTGAAACGATGTTTAGATTATTTTTGTAGATATTTTTAATTTTTTAACTAACGAAAAATTAAAAAAAAAAAATGGTAAGTGCTGAAAGTTAATTTTGTATTTTTAATTATTTACTAGCCAAAATTAAAAATAGTATGCACTAAATATTAAATGTTAAATTAATTTCATAATTTCAAACCTATTATTATAAATATAATCTAAAATAGATTTAAATGTAAAATTAAATATTAATTTAATCAAATTCTATTCATGGACATTGCCAAACACTAGGAACGGGAATCACCCCCAGGAACAGATTTCGTTTCAGGACATTGCCAAACACAGTGAATAGAATGATTCTGTGACACCCATTCCCAGAAATTTGGAATAAGAGTATGAAATATTTTGATTTTGATTCTGATTCTTAGTGGCAACCCAAATGAGGCCTTACTGTTTTTGCAGGATGTCTGTGGAAGACCCACTTTATAGTTTAGGGTTGGTTTGTGCTGGTTGTGATTGTTGTTGGTCCTTATGTTTTGTTAGTTTAGGGTTAAGAAGAAATGGTTGGACAAAGAGCATGTAGGTCCAATACCTTGATGACTGAAAAGTCTTAACAAGCACTGTAATGACTATCTAATTTCATGGTTTTTAGGACAACAATGACAGGTATTGAATATTAAATTTATTGATCAATTCTTGTATAAGTATACTAGATGATTTGAATGGAAGATCAACTAGTAAATGTTTTTGAAAACTTGCTATGGCCTGACCCTGAATCCGAGATTTGTGAAACAAAATATCAGCTGTGATTGGTGTAAGTCCCCTCACCAGTATATGAAAAGCCATAAAAGCATATGCATGAAGCAGGTCAAGTTGGAGCCATTCGCCTGGGTATCAGCAGAGCTGTGCAAAACTGGGAACCAGGCTTACGTCCTTCACTCAGAGAAGGTCAGCTTGTTTCTTGTTCTTTTATGCCAATATGTAGTTTACTGAGGCTCACAGAGTATGTGGAAACATTTTGTAAGACTCTGTGAAACAAGCCTTATTTGTCAGAGACCTGCCATAAACTTGTGATATTATTACAAAGAGTTAGTTTTCTGCTTGTCATTGTTTCTCATTAAGTTACTCCTTTTTGTTCCTATCAGCTGGGTTTTTAACAAGGGATTCCCGGGCCGTAGAGAGGAAAAAGCCTGGAAAAGCGAAGGCAAGAAAGAGCTTCCAATGGGTCAAGCGTTGATCATGGGCACAGTCTCCTCCCCCCCCCCCCCCACTCAACTTGGGTTGCAGGAAAACAGTAAGTCACCTCATTGCAATAAATTAAGATATATTGGACCAGCTCAGCGTATTCTATGTCCCAAGCCATTGATTTGAATCAAGATTTGTGCCGCAAGTCCCCTTAAAAAAAAATTTTATTTTATTTTATTTTTTGGCGTAGCCAAAATGATTTTGTTGTCACAACGTAGTAGTTTGAAAGATAAGTTTTGTTATATTAGTGTGATCATTGTTAATGCTGCATGTTGGTAGGATGGCTGGAGATGAGCTTCTTTCTAATGTTAATGCTGGGTTGCGACAATGTTTTGATATTGTGATAAATTAAAGCCATCAAATTGACTTCATTTCAGAGATTTGATTGAAGCAGGTGCATGTTTTAAATTGTCTCCTGCTGCGTGTCTTTTCATTGTAGGAAGTTCCTTCTATCCTGATATTGTGGATTGCTCAGGCAAACCAAGGTTAGGGAGTAAGGTTAACTAAAAAGTGATACCTGAAAGCATAATGGTAGTCTCGTTTCAAGGCTTTTAGGACAATGGTGGCGTTTGAGAAATCTGAACTTGCCTTATTTTCTCTCTATTTTATTTTATTTTATTTTCTTTATAATATATATATTTTTTATTTTCTTTATCATATTTTTTAACTAAGAATAAAAATTTTTAATAGAATATATATGGTTTTGCAAGTAGATTTCCTAATAAAAGGGATTTAAATTATCATTTATATTGATATATAGAGGGCGTATCTAGTGTCGAAACTCTCACATTATGGGTTCTGAGAAAAGGACTACCTAGGCAGTCATCTTCTTGCTTTTTTTGCAAGGAGGCTGATTCTTACCCCCAACCTCCATGACATAATGGAGAGATTCTACCATTGCGCCAAGGCCGTCCTTCATTTATAATGATATATATATATATTTTTTTTGTATTGTAAGATATACTTGCACTCTGGATTTGGATCGGTTTCTTTGGCTCAATTTCTAATTTCGACTTCATAACTGCAATAGGAAAATTTTCAAAATTTAGGTTATATATATATATATATATATCGAGAGGACTCATCACCTCTTGCTCCCTATTGGCTCTCTATTCACCTCTGAAAAAAAGATATCGGGAGCAAGTAGACGAAAAACCAATAACATATGCAACAACAATATCATGCACACACTATCAATTTTAGCATGTAAGGTGTATGAAACATGATATCAAAATATAAGATGAGAAAACATGTATTATCTCAACGTGCTCTCAACAGAAAAAGTGTTGTCATCGTCTATGGGCTCATTCTCTATTTTCATTTCATTCCATTCTAATTTAACTTGTTTTATTCTCCTATTAAAAAAAAGAAATAGAATGTAAAACTAAACTAGTGTAGGTGAGCCTCCGAGGTAAAGATGAAATCGAGTATTCTAAATAAAATTTAGTATTTTTGGGTTAAATATTTCAAATACTTCATTTGCTATTAATTTTAAACTTGGACAGCAATCGAAACCATAGTTATTAAATTTGGACTGAACCATTGGTCGGATTGGGTTGATCCGTGACCCATACATTTTACGGGTCGGTTTATAAATAGGACCATTTATACACTCAACTCGCATAAACTCATGGGTCAATAGCGGGTCAACCTTCAATCCGTGTCACCCGCGAGTTTTAACAACCCATATGTCTTGTTCAAAGAACTCAAAAAAGGGGAAAAAAATCATCTCAGAGTCACAAAAATTGAAATTCAAACCAAAAATTATTATTCAAAATATTTTTTGAAGTGATTAAAATATTTGAGAACTTAAAATAATCAATATTTATAAATTAATTTGAAAAAAAAACTTTATTATTGGTTTTAATGGTGGACGATCATGGATCATGATTTTTTAGGGTTTGTTAAATAGTGGCCAATATTTAATAATTTTAAAATAATTTATAACTAATTAAAACGGTAAATTCGTAATTATTTATTATTTTTAATAAAGTAGTAAATGACATTTATGTCATGGAATCGAATAATCTATTTTAAATGAATCCGTTGTGTATTTATTAATTAGAATTAGATTTCTTTAAATCTTAATATTGTTGAGACTTTCAATCCTAAGAGTTTCTCTAGAGCTGACTCTCAATTAGAGAAATAATTAACGAGATTCTCTTAATTATCGAGGAGATGAAGAGAGATTGATTTTTGGCGTTTATTGATGACTATAACTAATTTATGTATGAGTTTTGAAATCTTTAGATAGATCAATGATCAATTACATGAAATCATGGTGGATGTAAATCCTTTGGCTAGAAATTGATTTTTTTTTTCATTGAATTTTGTTCTTTTAATTTTGAGTTATTTATTTATTTTTCTTTAGTTGATTTTTTCTTTTGTTAAACTAGTTTATTAGTTTAGTTAATTTTTCAAATCCCATATTTTTATTTTTATTTTTATTTCCTTAAAAAAAATAAATCCACAATTCCTTGAGAAGAAGACCTTACTCACTATATACTAGTATTTAGTGAAGTAAAGTAAGTTATTTTTGGTTATTTGATGACACATCAAATTTTGGCGCCATTGTCGAGAAACGGTATTAAGTGATTTATTTTTTTTAAGTTTTGCTTTCTCCTTGTTTTTTGGATTAACCATTGTAGTGAACTTATTGAAAGTTGTTATTAACATAGAAGAGAAGGACTTTGAATATGAAGGCATGGCTACCCAAAAAACTTTAAAAGAGTTGTTAACTTCTGATTTTAATGAACATTCTTTTTGCATCGATTTTCCTAATATTGAGACTCTCTAACAATTTGGAATATGGCAAGATATTCTAAGGAAGGTTAATGAGGTAAGTTTTTCTTCCATTGATAAAAAATTAGATGTACTAATATCTCTTGTGAAAAAATTTGTTGAAGAGCAAAGGCAACTGGTAAGAACTTGTGAAATTTATTCAGAGATTGGTTATCCAACCGATAAATGGCTCATTCTTCATGATGACCCATATTTGAAAACCTACAACCTAAGATGGAGGGATCAACCAAACTTTAGTTATGAAAATTGGCAATAAAAGATCCACAACAACCACAAGACCGATATCAATTTTAGCCTCAACAACTTTCTTCAAATCAAGGTACGTCTCTAGAATAGATTATTAAAATTTTTGCTAATAGCACTCAGTTAATTCAATAGGAAAGCCAATGATTTCAACAAGAGATAAGGGCTAGCATCCAGAATTTGAAAAATCAAATATCACAATTGGCGGCAACCGTGAGTAGATTGGAGGAAAATCATAGTAAACTACCTCTCTAGTGGAAATCAACTCTAGAGAGAATGTGAGTGTTATGATATTAAAAAATGGCAAAAAAGTACAAGACAATTCATTAAAAGTCAAAGAAGATAGGGAAACTAAGCAACAAGAGAAAATCGAATGATTCACCCAAGGAGGTAAATTAAGAACCCAATACTTCTAGGCCTAAAATAGTGATTCCACCACATTTTCGTAGTAGGTTGGCACAATCAAAGAAAGAGGAGGAAGAGAAAGAAATTTTGAAAATTTTCCTAAAAGAAGGATTCAATATTCCTCTCTTGGAAGTAATAAAACAAATGCCAAAACCATTTATGAAAACAGTTAAAACAAAAATTGATGCTAATTTAGGTATTTTAACTCTTGAATTTGATAGTGAAACTGCTACTCTTAATATTTTTGATGTCATAAAGTATCCAATTAATTTTAAATCTATTTTTGATGATAGCATGGTGGAATTTATTGTTCATGATAATTTTATACAAAATGAATTGAATTTTGTATTTAAGGAAAATATAATAGATAAGGTTACACAATGGAAAAAATTTCTTGATGACAAACTCTCATAACGAAAACAATCTATGGTAGGCTATAAAGTTATTCACTTCAATTCAAAATTGAAGTTCATGGCATGTAAGTTAAAATCTAAATGGATCGGATCAGTTTTTGAAAGAGATTGAAATGAGAAGACAATGTCCAACCAAAAATACTAAACAAAGGTGCTTGTTGGAAAGCAATTCAATATTTTCTTTTATGGTTTTTTATTTTATATTTTTGTTGGTTTTATTTAGATTTGATTTTGATTTTTTTTAGGTGAATAAAATTGATAAGTTTTATAACTAGAAGTGCCTTGCCATTAAGCCGCGCCCATGCCTTAACACATAAGTTAGAGCATGTCCACGCTCTAAGAATGGATCTATTTCTGTCACCATAATTTTTTCTTCAAATCTTATTGGATTTGCTCCTCCATTCACCACTCCACCCTAGGAAGTCTTCTTCTCACTTTATCTCTTTATTTTTCATTTATTTGAGATGATGGTTATTTATTTTTATTTTGCTTTTTTTTTTCTCCCTCACTTGGCATACAATGGGGATAATATATGATTTAGGTATGAGGGGATGTTAAAATGTTTCATACTTTTGGTTTTGGTAGTATATTTGTTTTTCTATAATAAGTTAAGTTTTGCTTCATTTTATTAATTAAAAAAACAAAAAAAAGAAAAAAATTAAAAAAAATTCGAATCTTCTAGGTTGATATATGTTATTTGGTTGAATAGAAATTTAAGAAAAAATAGCTCGTATTAATGGCTTTTATGTTTGTAATGGCTATTCATGTCTTAAATAGTTTTCTTCGAAAGATAAACATACAAAATTTAACACAAACCCCATTTAAAAGTGAGATTTTGAGCATAAAGCGAGTAAATTCATTCTTTATGTTCGGCATTATTTTTCTTGATAAGTGATTATTACATTTGGATTGTACATTCTAGAACTTACTTTATTATGTATTTCAAGATCACATTCTAGAATTTTATGCATTGAAATGATAAAAGCACCTAATTTTTACCCCTTTTGGCTTTCGTAAAAATCCCTACCTTGATTTTAAAACCCTCACCCAAATTGAGCCTAAATCCTTTTTTTCTTTCAAAACCTCCTCAATATAACACATATTCTTTTATTTTGACCTTCGTTTTGAACTCTTGTACGAAAAATATATGTAATTAATCGCATGGTTTTGATTATTTGTTTACCTCAAAGGGAAGATAATGATTGGAATTTTGATGTTGATATTTTCATGGTATGATATGAAAAATGAATTTTGTGATTACATAAGGAGGAAAGACATTTGATTATCATTTTGGCTATTCCTTGTTGGAGGATTGTTTGAAAAAAAATAAAAAATAAACAAAAAAAGGGAATGAAAAAAAAAAAAGAAGTGCGACAGGTACCAAAAAAAAAAAAAGAGAAAGAAAATAAATACTGCATCTTGTTGAAATTCTATTCATTTACATTTCATTCATGGAAATTAAAGAAGATTGTTGACAAAGAGCATTTAGACAGCAAGAAATCATTTTGTTATGCTATTGTTTGAGACAAAATTGTTTAATATTGAAAAGAATTGTGTTGTTAATTATATATATTTCTTTTGGTATGTTTTAACCCCTTAAATATACCATTTATCCTACCCTTAATCCTAACCCTATTACAACTAAATAAAAGACCTTTAAATTAGTGTATGGAATTCAAATTTTTAAATGATGGAGATTTGATATATTTGCAAATATATGATAATACAAATTTCAATATGTTGTTTGAGTGATATATACATTTTACACCCCCATTTTGAGAGAATTTGAGTAAACCTTTGGAAAGAAATATCGAATTTTGCAGTCTTGATTTCATAAGGAGTTGTTGGAATTTGTAATGGTTATTCTTGTACGAAATACTGTAAAATACTTATTTTTATTATTTTTCTAGTTTGACTGTTGTAATATATGTTGGTTTAGTAGTTTGAAAGAAAAAATAAGTTGATTAATTAGAGTAGTTTTAGTTTTATTTGAGTTAGAAATGTTTAAAAACAAGCATTATCTAGGTGTAGGGGAATTTGATAGGATATAAATTGGTGTAATATTTACAATTGATTTTGTTTTATTTTTAAATGAATATTACACTAATTATTATGTTTTGTGATGATTGATATGTTAGAAATGATGATAAAACTTATGAAAAAAAAAGAAGGAAAAGTTAGGATAAATTTGGAAGTATGGAATATTTACAAATATATTGAATTTGTTTATAAATATTCAAGAATAAGAATTTTGAAAATTTCAACCCTTGTAATCTTTTATTTGGTAGTTATCTAAAATTTAGAAAGATTTTCTCTTTAAAAATTAGGTCAACTCACCCATATATATATATATAAGTTTTACAAGAAGGGAGAGGAGGCCGCCCAAGGGGACAGCACCCCCCACATCCAGTAGTAAGATAATTTATATACCTTCTTATATTCTTTTCCAAGGGCAGTAGGGTCATGCTTTCTTGTAGCCTTTCCAGCAGTACTTTGTCATTTTTTTCCTAGCACTATTAATGGAATTTCAGCAGCAATTTTCTTAATTTTGTGAGTTTTCTCTCTCTCATGTTTTCATTCTAATTTTTTTTTTCTAGTCAAGGGATATTGAAGTCTTGATTTTTCATAATTGTAAGATTTTATTAAGTATATTATTCAACATATCATAAGTATTTATTTAATTCATACATTTCATGGATCATGATTTTCTAAAATTTGTTAAATAGTGGTCAATATTTAATAGTTGTAGAATAATTTACAACTAACTAAAACGATAAATTTATAATTATTTGTTAGTTTTAATAAATTAATTATGTCATGGAATTGAATAATCTATTTTAAATAAATCCATTATGTGTTTATTAATTAGAATTAAATCTCTCTAAATCTGAATTCTATTAAAACTTTCAATCCTAAGAGTTTCTTTAGGGTTGACTCTCGATTAAAGAAATAATTAATGGATTTCTCTTAATTATCAATAAAATAAGGAGAGATTAGTCATTGAGCATTTGTCGAAAACTATGAGTGTTAAAATTTTTAAATAGATCGATGATCAATCTTATGAAATCAACGTGGATATAAATCTTTTGGTTGGAAATTGATTTTTTGATTGAATTTTGTTCTTTTAATTTTGAGTTGTTTATTTATTTTTCTTTAGTTGATTATTTCTTTTGTTAGAGTAGTTTATTAGTTTACTTAATTTTTCAAACCCCATATTTTTATTTTTATTTTTATTTTTATATCCTTAAAAGAAGTAAATCCACCGTTTCCTGAGAAGACAATCTTATTCACTCTATACTAGTATTTAGTGAAGTAGGTTAATTTATTTTTGGTTGTTTGACAACACACCAGTAAAGAAGTTTATAATATTTTCTTTTATTTTCTTGTTTTTATTTTCAATATTTAGCTAATTTTCTTGTTTCTAGAACTTGATAGATTTTATGTTTGGCTTAATTTAATTCTTTTCCTTATGTTTTATTAGCATGATTTTTGTTTGAAGAAATTTTATTGTTGAACTTAATGATCCAAAACATTTAAATCTGCATTTTACATGATTTGAGATCGAATGCATGCATGACCCATATAATTATATAAGATTAGTCCAAACAATAAAATCCATATAATCTTCATAGAACCTAATGCAATTCAATTTAATCAAGATTGTATGACTGTTGAGTTTTGATTAATCGAATTAGAAATTCATTATATAACCTTTGGGTGAGTGTAATTTAGGAAAACCTATTATCATCAATAGTAACTCATTAGTCAATTAACTTAGAGATTGAAAAGATTCAACCGTATAAAAGATTAAAAATAGATGAAATTGATATTCCTAGAATTTCTATCACATTAGGATTTCGTATCTTAGATCTTATTTTTAGTAGTTTCTACTATCTTCATAACTTTGATTCGATTTGTTCAATTTAAAAAAAAATATATTCATATTTGGTAATATAAAATATTCTTATGGGAATGATACTTGATTTCATCTCTATACATAATATTCGATTAGAGCATACTTACCTGAATTTGTGTTTTAAAAATCTCATATCAAGTTTTTGGCACCGTTGCCGGGGGTATTTTTGTGTATCAACTAGAATAATCTTATTTGAGATTGGATTTTAATATTTTTTATTTCTTTTATTCTCAGATTAAGGTTTAGGAATATATAATTGCTATTTTAGAGTTAGGTTTTTAGAAATTTGATAGGAATTTTTGGAAATTTTTCGGGTTTGAGAAAAAAAATTTTTATTTAGGGTTAGAAGACCACTGCTTCCAAAGCATTTGGGGCTGTTGAGCAAAACCCACTGCTTAACAATGGTTTTTCAATTGGTCTTCCTAATTTTCTTTGATTGTTTCATATTTTTTAGTTTTTTAATTGACTGTTTGGGTGTCTTTTACGTATTTGTTTGCCGTATTGTTTCGATTTCTACTTTCATATAGGTAATCTAGATTTATTAGAGTGGTTTTTACAATTTATTTTAGAAATCTAATGTTATGCTACTTTTGTGTTCGTACAGGGTTTATGCTGAGATTGAAAACTCTTGACCTAGTTGAATTTGATTCTAAAATAAAGAAGACTCTCAGAACCATTCGTAAACAAGTCAAGGAGACAAAAGAATGTGAGGAAGCAAATGGATAATGAGAATAGAGCCATAAGTGAGTTCTCGATACCCAGATTTCAAGACATGCTGACTAGCATAGCACGACCTCCTGTGGAAGCAAACAACTTCAAACTTAAACCTAGTCTCATTGGCATGGTGCAATCTGATTAGTTCGGAGGAGAGACTTTTGAAAACCCTAACAATCATCTGAAGAATTTCTTAGAGATCTGCGATACCATCAAGCTAAATGGGGTAAGCCCTAATGTAATAAGGTTTTGATTATTTCCTTTCTCTCTTAGGGAAAAGGCAAATGTATAGTTTAACTTATTCTTTACCAATCATTTTATAAATTAGTAAAACCTGTCTCAAGCATCCTTGGCTTAATATTTTTCACCTGGTAAAACTGTTAAACTACATAACGATATTATTATATTTAGACAATTTGATGGTGATCTTTATATTATGTTTGAGAACGTTTTAAAAATTTGACCTACATTATGGTATACCTGATTGGTAGATCTTGCGAACTTTTTTATGGTGGTGTTTTACACTCTGTTAAGATTATAATTGATATTGTAACTGGGGGTGCATTTATGAGCAAATCATATAATGAGACATGTGTATTACTTAATAATATGGTTTCTAATCAATATGATGGGTCTAATGAGTATGAGATTTCTTGGTAGAAAGCTATTTTTTTTTTTTTTTTTTTTTTTTTATAGTTTTACCATACTTAATACAAAAATTAACTTTTTAATTAATACCATGAAAACTAGTCAACTTACTACTGTGACTAAGCAAGTCTTGTATTGTGATTCGTGTGGTGATTTTACTCACATATCTTTTGAGTGTCTGTAATTACAGCATGCAAATTATGTTTCTAATTTTGGCAGGGTTCAAAACAACCCTTACTCCAACACATATAACTTTGGGTAGAGAAACTATCTCTATTTTTTATGGAGTCAAGGAGCACCACAATGACTAAACAATCTACCAGGATTCCACTCAAATTCACAGCCATAACAAAGGGAAAACAAGGCATCATGGGAGTTGGCAATTGAATATTTGGTAATAGCAACAAATGAAAGGTTTGAGAGGCTTAAAAATAAGATTGATCAATTGGCTAACATCTTTTATTCTCGTATGCCAGGTAGACTGCCAAGTGACACTGAGAAGAACCCCACAGAGCAGGCTAAAGCAATCATATTGAGGAGTGGTAAAGAACTACAAGAGGAGGCAATTCCGTCAGAGGATAAAAAAGTGGAACAAGAGACTGAGAACAACCAGCCTACTGATGAGAAGTCTAAAGCACTAGAAACAAAATAGGGAAGTACTTCTTTGAGTAAATATAAGCTCCTTATTCCTTTTCATAGACGTCTTTTACACGCTAACGTTGACAATTAGTTTGAAAAATTTTTAGAAGTTTTTAAAAAACTGCATATTAACGGTCAAACTCACGGAGGAGTGTTTTGCGATACTATAAAGGAAGGTACTATCAAAACTTAAGGATCCGGAGAGTTTCTCTATCCCTTGTACTATAAGGTCTACTAACTTTTTGGCTGCTTTATGTGATTTAGGAGCTGGTGTTAATTTAATGTCATATTTTGTGTTTTTGAAGTTAGGGTTAAGAGAATGTTGATCAACTAACATTTCATTGCAATTAATTGATAGAAGTGTTAAGTATCTGAGAGGCATAGTTAACGATATGTTTATAAAAGTCGATAAATTTATTTTTCCATTGATTTTGTCATCTTGGATATGGATGATGATAATGAGGGTACTTCATTAATTCTAGGTCGACCTTTTCTTGCTACTACTCGTGCTTTGATTGATATTCATGCTGAAAAATTGATGCTAAGAAATAATGATGAAAAAATTGAGTTTAATGTGTTGAATCATATGAGAAATTTTGTTAAACATGATGTCTTTAGAGTTGATTATATCGATAGAATTACTAATTATGATTTTAATATCCTTTATTTTAGTGATCTTGTTGAAAATTACATTTCCAACTCCTTGCATAAAAGGATGAATTTCTAAATGATGAGCATGTTGATGCATATACCATTTTAGATACAGGTTCAGGTAAAGTTCCGACACAATACGAGAGCTTGCAAGAGTTTTTGAGTGTTGAAGAGAAGAGTGATAAATCACGGCAAGTTGCTCAACCATTTTCTGCACTTGAACTTAAACTTCTTCCTTCTCATTTGAAATGTGTCTTTTTAAATAGTTTTTCAATATTTCCAGTGATTATATCTTTTGATTTGATAGGTTTTGAGGAGGAAAAGCTATTGTGAGTTTTACAAGAGCACAAGAAAGCAATTGACTGGACCATCACTGACATCCATGGCATAAGCCCCTGGATTTGCATGCATAAGATTCTACTAAAATATGGGTTCAAAGCCACAACTCAACTACAAAGGAGGCGGAATGAGCATCTTAAAGAGATAGTAAAGAAGGAGATCATTAAGTGGCTTGATGCAGATATTATTCTGTTTGGGTTAGCCCTTTACAAGTTGTACCTAGGAAAGGCGGGTCTATTTTGGTTGAGAATGATAAAAATGAGTTGAACCCTACACGTATTATCACAAGTTGGAGGGTTTGTGTCAATTATAGGAAGTTAAATGATGCCACTAAAAAAGATCACTTCCCCTTCCCCTTTCTTGATCAACTTGTTGAGAAATTGGCTGGCCATACATTTAATTACTTTCTAGATAGTTTTTCTGATTATTTATAAATTATTATTGATCCTACTGACCAAGAAAAAATCACATTCACATGTCTATATGATACCTTTGCATTTAGATATATGCCTTTTAGTTTTTGTAATGCTTCAGTTACTTTTTAAAGATGTATGACGTCCATATTTGCTGATTTTATTAATAACTTTATAAAGGTCTTTATAGATGATTTTTCTATGTTTGGTTCCTAATTTGATAATTTTTTGAATAACTTAGAAAGAGTTTTAAAGAGGTGTGAGAAAACCAACTTGGTACTATATTGGGAAAAATGTCACTTTATAGTAAAAGAAGGCGTTGTTTTGGGACATAAGATATCTTCTAAGGGAATGGAGATTGATAGGACAAAAGTTGAACAAATTGAAAAACTTCCTTCTCCAAAATTATTAAAAGATATTAGAGGATTTCTTGGGCATGCAAGTTTTTATTGTAGATTTTTCAAGATTTTTTGAAAATTTCTAGACCACTAACTAATCTTTTAATGAAATATAAACCTTTTGTGATTAATGATTCTTGCTTGAATACTCTTACTTGCTTGAAGTTTAAATTGATTGAAACTCCTATTGTACAGCCACCTAGATAGGATTTAACTTTTAAAATTACTGTGATACAAGTGATGACACTGTAGGTACAGTTTTAGGTCAAACTTTAGACAAGAAATTTCATGTTATATATTATGTGAGTAGAACTATAAATGAGGTACAGAAATCATATACCACCACTGAGAAAGAATTACTTGCTATGATCTTTTCACTTAAGAAATTTCAGTCTTATTTGTTGCAATCCAAGATTGTGATTTATACTAACCACTTTGTGTTTAAAAATTTGATTTCAAAGAAAGATGCAAAATCCAGATTGTTGCGCTAGATACTTTTCTTGTAAGAATTTGACATCAAAATAGTGGACAAAAAAAGAGTTAAGAATGTAGCCACTGACTATTTATCTCGTCTGTAGGGAGATTTCATTGAGACAATGATTGATCATCTTTTAAATGATTCTTTCCCTGATGAAAATTTACTTTCTATTACTCTTATTGACGAACTATCATATACTGATTTTGTTAATTACCTTGCCTACAAAATTGAACTAGAGAAATTGACAGGTTAGTAGAAAAAGAAATTCATTTCCAATATACACCACTATCTTTGGGATGAGCTCTACTTGTATAAGGTTTGTGGTGACGGTATCATTTGGATGTCTATAGGGACGTGGGTGCTTGTCCACCCCCTGGGGCTGCTTCCTTTACAACATGCAATGTCCCATATATATGAATGAATTACCTAATTTCTTAAGAAAACATCTTTCTAAATTCTGGGTAACTCCCCAAATAAAAAGGAAGTCTCAGTTGCCTAAATAACCCTCTTGACTTGTCAAAGAAATTAATCAACTAAAATAGAAGATTATAAATTTTGAAGTTTTCAAAATTTCTATTCCCAAATATTTAGGAATAAAATAAAATCTTTAAGGTCTTCAATGCTTCCAATTTAAGCCTCAATTTTCGTTCAAATTTCGTGCAAACAAAGAGGGATAATGTTGATTTGGCCTCTAGAAAATTTTGTAATAGCTCATGTGATCTGTGTGCCCATATGCTAATGAAGCAGTATTTTTGTCCATTTTTTCCATTCTTTGCACAAGTGCACCAAAATAGCTCCTTTTTCTTTCTTTTCTTCATAATTCTCCTCCATCACTCCTAACATATCAATCATCATGAAACACAACAATTAATATAATATTCATTCAAAAACCAAGTCAAATAGACTATAATTATTAAACTGATTAATCCCCCATCAGTGCCCCAACAATAGGTAAGTAGCATCATTAGTTTTTGTCATGGTAAAGAGGTTGGTGGTCATCGTGGACCATCTTGTATAGCAGCTAAGGTATTTCAATCTAGATTTTACTGGTCCACTTTGTTTAAAGATGCTCACTTTTATATTTGTACATGTGACCAATGTCAAAGAACTAAAAATATTTCTAATCGTAATAAGATGCCCCTAAACAATATTTTAGTTGTGGATGTTTTTTATTTATGGGGTATAGATTTTATAGGTCCTTTTCCAAAATCTTTTAAAGATGAGTTCATTCTAGTTGCTTTAGATTATGTAAGTGAGTAGAGACAATTTCTTGTATGAAAAATGACTCTAAAATGGTATGTAAATTTTTAAAGAAAAATATTTTTTCCAGTTTTGGTATTCCTAAAGCCATAATTAATGATGGAGATTCACATTTTTGTAAAGATTTTAAAAAACTCCTAGCTAAATATAGTGTAATTCATAAGGTAACTACCCCTTACCATCTCCAGACTAGTGGACATGTTGAGGTTTCATGAATTAAAAAGTATTTTGGAAAAAACTATGAGTTTTTCTCTTAAGAATTGGCCCATAAAATTAGATGATATACTTTGGGCTTATAAGACAGTATATAAATCTCCAATTGGTATGTCAACTTATCGTTTGGTTTATGGTAAGACATGTCATTTACCTATTAAATTAGAGCATAAGACATATTGGGTAATGAAATATCTAAACTTTGATTTATCTTTTTGCAAGTGAAGAGTGGAAATTGTGGTTAAATGAGTTAGAGGAATGGAGGAATGAAGCACATGAGAATGCAAGGATTTATAAGGAAAAGACTAAGGCATGGCATAATACGAGGATCAAGAAATGAGAGTTCGAGGTTGGAGATAAAGTGTTATTATGTAACTCTCGTTTGATTTTTTTTCCAGGAAAACTGAGAACAAAATGATATGGACCATTTGTAGTAACACAAGTCTTCCCATATGGAACTATTGAGCTTTCAAGCAAGCAAGGAGAGAAGTTCAAAGTCAAAAAGCGATGTTTGAAGTCCTATGAGGATCGGACCAATTTGAAAGAAGAGTCCACCATTTTCCTTAACAATTCTTGAGCATGAGAAACTCTTTGCACTAGAGGAAAGAAGTCGCTTATAAAGAGGAGGCTGCAGATTTCAGGAGAGTTTTCTATTCTCTTTACTCTTATGTTATTTATTTTGCACATTGTGGACAATGTTTAGTTTAAGTGTGGAGGGAAACATCTATAGGCTGATTATTTTTCTTTTTTTAAGAAATTTGAGGAATTTGAATGCTGAATTTTTGCTTGGTTCTCGAGAGCTTTTGCTGAGTTTTCTTCCTTCCATGCTAACAAGATTTTTTGAGTTTTCTAGTCCCTACGTGTTACTTATTTTTAATTGAATTGCATGAAGGATGATTGGTATTAGTAATTATTTGATACATGATTAGCTATTCCTTTTTTTTATGATTGATTTGAAAGATAGGCAAGCAAAATTCGACACAAAATTCACCCAAGTGAGGAATTGAGCCTTAAAGAGCAATTCTTATCCATTTGGTTATCTCAATTTGGAATCTTATCCACCGCTTACTACTGCTCTGTCAATCTTCTAATATTCTCACCTGGTTATCTCAATTTGGAATCTTTTGTACGATCATCATGATATTAATATCTCTATTTACTCCGCAACTTTTTCATTACATTTGAATCGACAGTGAAACTTAGGCTTTTGAGCCTATAAAACTCTAGTCTGTCACTCTCTCTTTCTCTTGCAAACCCAATTTCTTGGTCTTATGCAGATATTTTCTTGGCAATTTCTATTCACTGCCTACTACTGCTTTGTCAATTTTCTACATATTCTATTGCTTTTTCATTATATCTTAACTAACCATAGTGCAAGTCCTTGTACACACGAGACTTTAGTCTACCACTCTTTCTTTGGTAGGCTCACACTCACTCTTGGCACAATGCCACCAAACACTCTCAATTCAAGATCAATGATACCCTCTCAATGCAATAACGAAACACTCTCGTCTAGTGCAAGGCCAACGAGCCCTCCAGGTGCAATGTCTCCAACTTCTCATCTTACACAACACTAATCAGCCCTCTCGGTCTTCTATATTATATGGGCACTGACTTTCAGATAGAATTCAACTCCCTTTCTCTCAGTCTTCTGCATTATATGGGGCACGACACTCAGATGGGTTCAACTCTATTTCTCTAGGCCCTGGCACCCGAACGAGATTCAACTCCCTTTTTCTTGGTTTTTTGTATTACATGGGCACTAGCTCTCAGATGGGATTCAACTCCTTCTCTCTTAGTCTTTTGCATTATATAGGCCTTAGTGCCCGAATGGGATTCAATTCCCTTTCTCTCGGTTTTCTATTTAATATGGCTACCATTACATCAGATGAGATCTAACTCCATTTCTCTCAGCACTGCATCGTACTAGTTGTACCATTTGCTTCAGTATATATTCACTTAGCTACAATGCCTTCAACAACAATTTAACGCTCAAAGTCACTCCAATACATGATTATTGTGGGAACAAGAATGCAAATGTAATAAACAAATCTCTTTCATACAAGTTCTACAGTATAATAGAGGAAGCAAATTCTCTATGATGAGATTGGACTGCTATCAATCTTCTGTTAATCTCTCGGCAACTTGTAGGCATCCCATTCTCTCCTGCTATGGTCTCTAGCCTCTCGCACTCACCGAGAGCCTCAATTCTAGGTTAGGCTTCAGATCTTCTAGTTCTGCTTTTTATAATACAAGCACTCTGCACTCTCGACCACTACTCGATCGAACACTCTTGCTTAAGTCTCTCGGTCATTCGACCTCCTAGTCTCCTGACTTCTTGGTCTCTTAGCCATCAAGGAAATCTCCTAGTCATTCGACCTCTTGGTCACCCAATCTCTTGGTCACTTGACCTCCCAATCATTTAACCTCCCAGTCTCCCTACTTCTCAACCTCTTGACCTCTCGATCTCCTTGTTATTCGACCTTTCGGTCTCCCACATTCTCGTTCTTTTGGTCACTCAACCTCCCTGTTATTCAACCTTCCGATTACTCGACCTCTTGGTCTCTCGTTCTTTTAGTCGCCCCACAAATTTTACTAATCCTAAAATCAAGCAATTTTCACAATCTATTATCGGCACCTTCCATATTTAATGCTCTACTTTCATGCCTCTTCCAGTTCCCCATCTCATTCTATTCCTAATACCATTTTCCAAAATACCATTAGGAGTGGGGGCAAATGATATTATCTTAACGTAATAGCATAAACTTTTTTTATTCTTGTGAGATCTCAATTCTCTTATAATCATCCAATAAGGAAAAAAATCTTTAACAAATTCAAATCTTCCTTAACCCTATAGAATTCTAATTCTCTTGTACTCTTAATAAGGAAGAAAATCTTTTTTAAAATTTAAACATTCCTTAATCTTATGAGATTCTAAATCTTCTAAAAATTTTTTACCACAATTCCTACTATTTAGGAAAACCTCATACAAAAGGAAAGTAAGGTTTTTTAAACCCCTTGGAAGGCTATATATATATAGCAAAGACAATCCATTAGGTTACGTCTATATACCCACCACACAGGGGAGACGACAACACCTTCAATGAGAGAGAGGTACTGCTTTACGCCCAATTCTACACCATCAGAGGTATGGCTTCATGGCTAATTATACATCATCAGAGGTACAATTTCATACTTCATTCTATACATTGTCAAAGGTACAATTTCATACTCAATTATACTTACATAATGCATTTATCATCTTTTTCTGTATATATACATCACACATAGGGCCATATTCATGGCTTTTTGCACACAGTACACATGGGAGCCAATTCTACACACATAACACAAGACTCCTCAGTGTTTCTTTTATCACTCCATCTAATTTGAACGTTGAAATCCTTTTGTCGAGTTAGCCTCAATGGGGTTTTTGCAGATTTCTTTTTTGATGATGACCCAACAGATGCACCGACACTGGTCAACTCTACAAATGGCACACAAAGGTAACACAAGACTATGGTTCAAGCTCTCTTAGTCTTTTCTCTTTTATATATTTACTCTTTTTGATTTGAGCGTTGGAGTCCTCTACGGGGATAGTTCTGGCGGGGTTCTTGTAGGTTTCACATCTAAGAAGATCTAGCGAACACCTCGACACTGATTCCTCATTTGAGTCGGAAGAGCAATTATTTGTGGATCCAAAAATCGACTCCAACAGGACTCAAACCACTGCCACTATTTAATGAATCACAACTAAAAGAATTGAAAACTAAATACCTTATTAAATTTCTTTATGATTCTTGAGCCAGTCATCATATTTTTCAACTGCATTACTCAACTCCAATGTTAGCATGTCCTCCCGATCTCCAAATTTATACTACATATGTTGATTCAACATACAAAATAACTTATAAGAGTGACTGAGCACATTACAACTATTGGGATGCACGCCGCATAGCGAAAGCTTGAAGAACTCCAGCAAGAGAAACACAACATTAAACTCGATACTTGTTGGTCAAGTCAATTACCCCTTGCCAGCGAGTCATCTAAGAAAGCTTCATCTCTCCAAAACATTCTAATAATAATAAATAACTACATACTTATTGTCCAAAAGGTATGATCTTTTGAAATTTTGGACAAACATCCCTCACAATACTTTCTATCACTGGCGTCATTTACTTGGTAATTGGTATGGCCCATTGGCTTTTGCACACATTCTCTCCTTAGTTTTATTCAAGATCATTCTCTCTTGCCGATATCTCTTTCCAATTACTTCTGTAACCAGATCCAAGCCAGAGCTGCACAAGAAGTTAGTGTGCAAAACTTAAAAACGACTAGATCTAACCCAGAGGCAATCATGCAAAACTTGTGTTTTTACCTCATTTCACAATATTACGCCCCACCTTCTCAAATGCTCATCAAGCTTCAAATCACTAATGTAGAGGAATCACAAAATGAGGAATTAAAATGCGCCTCTCATCATTAGACTGCAATAAACTAATTGCAACAAGGTGATGATGGATCATATTTAAATTGGGCAAAGACAAACAAACATTGGAACGCACTCACTGCATTTAACTTGAAAAACCTATGTCAGCTTGTACTTGCAAGGCTAATTTGATGTTTTACTGCTATCCTAGACTACACTCACTACAGCAGACATAAAGGAAGCAAAAAACAAAAATATCATGAAGTACATGAGATAAATTTGTTCGTGAGTAGTGCAAGGAAATCCTTCAGATGGTATTATCATAAATTCACAGTTTCCTCAACAAGCCTCATGAGTAAATGTCTCGTCCAAAGTAGTAAATGGCCCATGTGCCCGTGAATTAGATCAACCTCTAATCATGAAGAGAGAGACTTCAGCCGCATGAATCCAATACAATCACAACGACAAACTCAGGTTTAATATCAAATTTTGATATCAAAGACCAATATAGAAAAGATGAGAGAGAAAAAATAATAAAATAAAGAAAAATAACATAAAATCAAAGTTTAAAAATAAAAAATAGAGAAATTAAAATTTAAAAATACAATTAACGAAAAAATAAAATAAAAATAAACTATCTATAGAAATTTAAATTAATAATAATAAAAGTGTATTAATTCAATTAATTCGAATTCTCTGATAATACTCATTCCATTATAAAATTATCTTCTCTAATACTTGATATTTATATCTTTATAAATAATTTGTATTTACGTTTTCAATAGTTTATCCACGTTTGGAAGGAAGAGAAGTCTTAAATAGCAAAATGTTTAGATATCTTAGTTTCATCATCCAAAATGATGACAATATAGATGGAGATGTTAATAATAGAATTCAAGCGGATTGGATGAAATGGAGAAAGGTATTCGGAGTGCTCTGTGATCGCACGATATGATTATAGTTAAAGGAAAATTTCTATAGGACCGCAGTAAAACCTGCTCTATTATATGTCACTGAATGTTGGACCATTAAACAGTAATAAGTGCAAAAAATGGTTGTAGCTGAAATAAGAATATTTAGGTGGATGTGTGGCAAAACTAGAAATGATAAAATTAGAAATGACGAGATACGTAATAATCTGGGAGTCAGCCCAATTGTAGACAAGATACGAGAATATCGTCTGAGATGATTTGGTCATGTGCAGCGAAAGCCTATGGACGCACCTGTTAGGAAGATAGAAAACTTAAATATAGGAGAATTAATAAGACGTAAAGGTAGCCCATTGAAAACGTGGATGCAATGCATTCGTAAGGATATGATAGCGATGGATTTAGTTGAATGGATGGTCTTAGATAGGAATGAGTGGTGTAGAAGAATCCGCACAAACTAAAAATTTTAATTTTTTTAATTTTTTTAATTTTTTAATTTTTTACGATTTCATTATTTATCTCTCATATGGTCGACCTCAAATTTTTGGGATAGAAGGTCTAGGTTATTGTTGTTGTTGTTATTTTCAATAGTTTATCCTGATATTTCACTAGATCTTTTGCATTTAAGATCTTGTTCCTCCTAACGAGTGTATCTTTGGGTCTTTGCTGCTTATGTTTTAAATCATTTTAAATGATATTCTCTCATTTTGTACATAATTCTAATTGAACTCTCCCAATTCATTACATATCTTTTTATTTCTAATCGTATCTTTTTTAGTTTTACCACCATTCATATGAATATCTTTATTTCAATTATATCCATTTTATACTCTTATTGTTATTTAATGGTACAAGATATGGTGTCATTAACAATGCAGACCTTATTGTGATCCTATAAAACATTTTCCTTCAATTACAATGGTATTGTGCAATCACAAATAACTCCAGATATATTTCTCCATTTTATCCAACTTACTTGAATGTTATGATTCACATCATTATTTATGTCACCATCATTTTGGATGATGAATCCAAAATATCTAAAATGTTCACTTTTATGTATGTCCTATCCCTTTAACTTAATCATTTTTTTGTCATTTTAATGACTGTAGCCAAACATACATATCATATACTCAGCTTTTTATTAACTCAATCTAAATTCTCTAAATTCTAATGCATCATTCCATAACTCCAATTCAGTGTTAATACCCTTCCTAATTTCATCAACCAGCACTATATTACCTGAAAAAAGTATAGACCATGGTATTTCATCTTAGATGTTCTTCATTATTTTATCGATCATTATTACAAAAAGGAGAGAATTATATATTGAATCCTAATGAAACCCAATGATAAATAGGAAGTTATCACTCAAATCTTTGCAAATTCTTACATTGGTAACAATTCACTTATACATATCTTTGAAAAGATCGAGTGAATAGTGGTAGTGGATCATTTTTGCATGAACCTAAATTGATTTTGAGATACAGTTGTTGGTCCCGGTGACAATTAAGAAGGGGATTGAATTGGTTGTCTGGATTAGCTTTACAAAATTTTAATGTAGCTCCATTTAGATTTATGCTAATCTTATAGTCAATCTATGCATGTGCAGTGGAAATTAAAAATAAAGATAGAGAAACAAATCCGATTCATAGTAGTTCAGTTTTGTGCCTATATTTACTCTTCCAGCTAAGAAGTTGGGATCTAACAATCTGCTAGTTTTCACTATCATGCTTGATTACAGAATACAACCCACTGGTCGACTTCTGATATTCTCACCATGAAGATAATTTTATCCAACAAAGGTAAACTCAACACTAACTCACAACAACTAACTCACAAAGTACACAACTCAATACAACAAAATACTAGTGTAAAAGACTTTTCAGAAGGCAGCGGATAGCTTTCAAAAGGCAGGCTTCAAGTGCAGAATCCTTATCACTTTATGCTCTGTAATTTTCTCTCAAATATGGTGCTATGATGTTCTTCAATGAACTTCAGTTCGGTTGATTATATTTTAACTTTAAAGCTTCAAAATCTGACTGTAAAAACATAAGTTACTAACCAAGAAATGTAGTAACTTCTCTGTGAAAGTATCCTAAAAAGCAGGTTGTAAATCCACTTTAAATCTTGAAATTATCCAGCAGTTCAAATATCAAACTAGAAATTTGAAAACCCAAATTTGAATTTATCTCGAAGATAACCATGCTGAAAATTCGAAATACCTTCCAAAAAATTAGCTTCCGGAGGTTGTATTATTCAAAAAATTTGAGCAAATAGCTAACTTTGCCCACTTATTTCTCCATTCAGATCTTTAATTTTTACCACTGTAATTGTGCAAACTTGAAGTCCAACAATAGCCTTGAAAGGTAGAACTTTTAAATTTGAAAAATCTTGGCAGGTGATGAAGATTTTCTTGAACAAATAACCCTTGAATACCAAGTTCAGAGAAATGTTCCTGCTATAAAATATGAATGACCAACCAACTTCATGTTGAATTTTCTCCAACATATCCATGAAATATTTATACTATAAAAACTTGAAATTGATGTCTTTCACCCCTTCTTTGAAGTGTAACTTTTGAATTAAAAATTGCTTGACCCCATAAAAAAAATGCTTGTCGAATATAGCCAAACAATCATATTTCATGACTTAGAAATTTTTCAAACTCTATGGAATGTCATACTTGAGCTTTAATAATTCTAACCTTTAGATGTGAAGCAACTAATATGTATATTTAGACTTAATTTTAAACTAAGTGCAGCACCCAAACTATACTTATCTTGCTGGTTGGGTTTTCAACAAATAAGAAAAATATATTCTGATGTATAGTACCCTCTATGGTCCAGAAATGTCTTGTCTCTATGGCAACTTCTATGGCAATCTCTATAGATCTCGAATTTTGCTTCTGTCTCAGCCTCTATAGTCCAGAAATGCTTTGCCTCTATGGTAACCTTTATGGATCTCGAATTTTGCTTCTGTTTTGCAACTGATTAAGTCCTATCATACGCTCTATGCTATTTCTATAACAACTTCTATGACCCACTTTTACAAGAATTACCAATCGAAACTTAATCTAAACACTTGATAAAAATGTCAAAACAATATGAAAGATTTTGTTATCATCAAAACCAAAGGAGACAACAATTTCCTCAACATTCTCCCTCTTTTTTATGACAATAAAACCATAAAAATAAATACCAAAAAATATTCAAGAGTACACATTTTCAAATAATACATGTTCAACATTGTTGAGTGGCTTACTGTCAAGCCCATCCATAAAAATTTTCACAGATAAAACTCCCCCTTGATTTGTACACACTTTAAGTTTAAATTTTCTATTTGAGTTCTTTATTTAAGTTCTCCCCCTCAATGTGTCATTTTACTTTTTGGTGATGCATTTTATTTTTCTATTACCCCCCCTTTTTGTTGTATCAAAAAGATATTATATAGAACAAGACATAAAAGCAGTAAATATTTAGAACTTTATTAAATTTCAGAATGCAGTACATAGAAGAAAATAAAAAGATAAACATAGAGGACATAAAGCCTATAGCAAAATAAAAACTCTACTCTGCACCCTCAGGGAGAAATTTCAGAATTTCCTAAAATTTGTTCTTGAGTTTCTTTCTGTCTCTCTAAGCATTCATCAATTTTCTTTTCAATCCTTACTTTCCAATCATCTTCATTTACCTTGACAGAATATTTTCTTGTCTTAAATGATTTACCTTGAACAAAGTTAGATTGGATAGTCAATTCCTCCATTTCCTTGAAACTCTCCTTTCCAACTACATTTATCCTTATCATTCCACGTATTTTATTCAGAAATCTCTATCCCCATATGAGAAACCAATGATTTACCTAACACATTTGGCTCCAAAATAGGATCCCTCAATACAGAAAAGTCAAAACCTTTGATTTCAAAGAGCCTCATCAAAACATTCCCATGCGGTTTCTTGATTTTATTCCTCTGAACATGATTCACAAACACATCACCATGTCTAGCTCTTTTCCTATCAGTAGAGCAATCAAGATTCTCTCATCTTCTATAGTTACAGTTGTAGAACTCCCATTTCTTAGAATCAAACACATCAACACTACCTTGCGTAAAACCTGAACTAGCAGAGGAAAGTCCTTCTCATATAGGTATCCTCCTCCAAAATAGTTGTTGCCTTAAGCAAACTATAAACTTTGTGCTTCTTCATCTCTTCCAAAGACTTATATTTTGTCCACTTAAGACCTAAACATTGAGCAATGTCATTCCTAGAAATTTCAATTCTAAAACCCAGAATTCTCGACACCAACATCTAAGAATTTTCCCTATCTAGATTTTTATAAAAATTGAATATCACCTTCTGAACACATGCTCTGTTTGCATCACACAAACAAACACCACCAATCCTATCAAGCAATCTCCTCATTTCTAAACCCATCTTCTCAAAATACTCAAAGTCCACAAATCTACAAGAACCAATTTTGAATATTACGGGTTTTGACCGAATGTAAGGAATTTGGATTTTTGGTGTTTGAGGGTTCTGTTCTTGCAAAAAATTAGGTTGGCGTTCTAGTTGAGAGGATTCAATTTGATTTTGGGTTGATTGCAAGTCAGATTCATGAAGGGACTGCGAATTTTGTTGTAGAGACCGAGGGGGTTCATCATTACCGAATTAAAAATTCGAAGATTCTGGGTTGGAAGAATCCAAATCCGAAAGATTGATATGAGAAGAGGTTGTATTCTTTGTGATTTTGTTTGAAATCCTTGAAGAATTGCGATAAGCCATAAAAAATCTGGGGTTTCTCTAGTTAGGGTTTTTTTTAAACGAGAGAGGGATAAGAGAGGTGGCGGTAGAGGCTCTAGGGTTTTCTTAAATGACTTATAGAGCCTTAACCTAGAATTAGGAGAAACCTCTATGCACCACATTTTCCTCTTTTTTTTTTTTTTAAATTGCGCAGCACACTCCTATTTCATTTCTTATATTTTCAAATCTCTCTCTATCTAAAGGCTTTGTAAAAATGTTTGTAAGTTGATTTTTTATTTCAATGTATTCCAAAATAACATCTCCACTTAAAATATGGTCTCTAATAAAATAGTATCTAATCTTTATATGCTTTGATTTTGAATGATTTATGAGGTTTTTGGTAAAACAAATGGCATTAGTATTATCACATTTTATGATAACATTCTTATATTATAACTCATAATCTCTAAGTTGTTATTTTAACCATAAAATTTGAATACAACAATTTCCTATTGAAATATATTTCGATTCTGCTATTGACAATGCAACTAAATTTTAGTTTTTAGATACCCAACTTATAATTCTATATCCTAAAAACTGACAAGTATCCGAGATACTTTTTCAATCAATTTTACAACTAGTATAGTCCGTATCTGAATATTCAATTAATTCAAAATTTGAATTCCTTGAATACCATATTCCTAAATATTTTGTACCAGCATTATATTTTAAAATCCTCATTGTGGCTCTGAGGTGAGATTTTTTAGGTTTACTTTAAAATCTTGCACATAAATATACGCTAAATAAAATATTAGGATGAGAGGTGATTAAGTATAACAAGGATCCTATCATATTTCTATAAAGTTTTTCATTAATTCCTTTTTCATCTAAATCTAACTTGATAGAAGTAGATCTAAAATATTAACATGTTTTGAATTTTTCATACTAAATTTTTTAATTAACTTTTTTATATACTTTTCTTGACTTATAGAAATGTTTTGGGGAAATTGTTTAATTTGTAACCCTAAAAAGAAATTTAATTTACTTATCATTGACATTTTAAATTCATTTTTCATGATATTTCTAAAATCATCATATAAATATTAATTTGTAGATCCAAACATAAAATCATCAACATATATTTATACAACAAGAATATCATTATCAACATACTTGATAAATAGAGTAGTGACTGCATTTCCCTCTTTAAAGTTATTTTTCATAAGATATTCACTTAATCTATCATACTATACCCTAGATGCTTGTATTAGACTATGCAATACATTTTATAATTTATAAACATGATCTTTCTTATTATGTTCTTCAAATCTAGGGGTTTGGCTAACATATATTTCTTTTTTTAGGTAACCATTTAAAAATACACTTTTAACATTCATTTGATGTAATTTAAAATTTTTAAAACATGCAAAAGCTAAAACTAGTCTAATAGCCTCTAATTTAGCAACCAATGCAAAAGTCTCATCATAATCAATTCCTTCCTCTTGTGAATATTCTTTTACAACTAATCTAATTTTGTTTCTAACAATATTTCCATTTTCATCCAATTTATTTCTAAAAACCCATTCTGCTCCTATAATTGGTTCGTCTTTTGGTTTAGATTCTAAAGTCCATATTTTGTTCTTTTTAATTTGATTTAATTCCTCTTATATAGCCTCTATCCAACTCTCATCTTCTATGACTTTTTCTATATTTTTCGGTTCTATACTAGATATCAATGAGAATTGATTTTCAATATTTCTATAACTTGATTTAGTTCTTATTCATTCACTTATATCTCATATTATATCATTTGGTGAATGGTTTGGCAAGAATTTCCAACTTCTAATAATTTCTTCTCTTGTTTCTTTTTCATTCATGTCATTTTGTTCATCTTCTTTTACATTATCGTTTTCAATGGGGGATTTCATGTTGTATAATTTGATCATTTTAATTTCTACTTTTTGAAATTCATTTTCATGAAATTTAACATTTATTGTCTCTTAGACTATTCTACACTCTTTATTGAAAACTCTATATAGTTTGCTATTTAAAGAATAATCTAAAAATACTCATTCAATGGTTTTTTCATCAAATTTACCTCTAATGTTCATGTTATTTTTCAAAATAAACATGTACACCCAAATGTATGAAAGTATGAAATATTAGGTTTTTTACCTCTAAAAATTTCATAGGGGGTTTTATTTTTCATAGGTCTAGTGTAGGCTCTATTTATTATATAACATGCAATAGACACGGTTTCGACCTAAAAATATTTTTCCACACCTCTATCATTTAATATAATTATTGTCATTTCTTGAAGAGTCATATTTTTACGTTCAATTATCCCATTTTGTTGAGCAATGTATGGTGCTGAAAATTTTTAATTTATTCACTTTTTATCATAATATTTTAAAAATTTTATGTTATCAAATTCATTTCCATGATCCGTTCTTAAACTAACTATTTTTAAACCTTTTTCATTTTGAATTTTCTTTGCGAAAATTTTGAAGGTTTTAAAAGTTTCACTTTTATGTGTTAAAAATAAAATCCAAGTGAATCTAAAAAAGCATATATAATAACTAGTCCATATTTATTTCCATCAAGATTTAGGTTTCTAACTGACCCAAACAAATCCATATGTAACATTTATAAAGGTCTAGATGTGAAAATGTGATGTTTACTTTTAAAAAATATTTTTACTTGTTTATTCAATGAGCAGACACTACAATTTATAGATTTTTTTAATGAAATTTCTAAAATTCCTCTAACTAATTTTTCTTTGGATAATTTTTCTAATTATTTAAAATTTATATGACCTAATTTCTTATACCATGTAAAGATATCATCATTAAAGGACATTAGGCAATTTTCTTTTAAACTATTTAGTATTGTAGAATCTACCACTTAAATATTTATTAATCTAATTCCTTAAAAAATTTGTTCTTGTATCTCACTATCAAACACTATACATTTATTTCTTTTGAATAGCTTATTATATTCTAAATCACACAATTGACTAACACTTAACAAGTTATGTATCAATTTATCAACAAAAATCATATTCTTTATGGAAGTAGAGTTTATACCTACAGTGTTTTTTTCAATTATTTTTCCTTTTTGATTGTCTCTGAAAGTCACTACACCATGATCTTTTCTTTCAAGCTTCTTAAATAATGAGACATCTCCGGTCATATGTCTTAAACATCTACTATCAATATACCATTTTCTTTTGATTTTTGCCTCATGATCCTACACGAAAAGAAAAGTATCATTTGTTCTTAGGAATCAAAACAAGTTTAGGTTCTTTAAAAAACAAGCTTGTTTTAGTGTTAAATTTACCTTAATTTGTTGTAACCTTATTCAAGAAACAATTCCTAACAAAGTGACCATCAACATATTATTTTAATTTCTTGGATAATTAGGTTTATATCCAAAATTATTTTGAATATAACTAAATTTATTATACCTAAATACAGAATTAAATTTTTTATAAAAAATTTAATTTTTTGTCAAAACCTCCATAGGTACTTCTATGAGTACTTCTATGGGAACTTCTATGTGACCTTCTATAAAATTTTTCTACAATCCGTGAATTATTTCTGGGCTTAAATTACACAATTTGTGAAATATTTTTGTGTAGATTTTGTACTTTCTGTGAGACTGTGCCTTGTATGTTTTCTACAGACATTAGGATAATTTTGTGTAAGCTTTCTGCAGGCTTTGAAGTGCTCATTTTTTCTGTTTTTACAGCTTTAACAATATCAATATTGTTAGAGCTTGAAGTCATTTATAATCAATTACATAACCCAAACACTTTTTTGAAAAAATCTATTTTTTGGATTGAGAGTAATTTTGTCAATTTCTCATCACTTTCATAAAATTTTTGAAAAGTGTTTTATATAGACTTTGACAATTCATCTACCCTATTTTCAAAACATTTACGTCATTTTTCAACCCATCATTTTCTGCTATTGTAACTTGTAACACAAAGTTCAATAGTACATTTGTTGCCTCAACATTTCTTTCTTATTTTTTGGTATGACAACCTTATTTTTCATATCTGAAATTATGTTCGGTACTTTGTCAGATTAGAAACATTATGAAAATGATAATTAATAGGGTAAGATCACCTCATTATTTGCCATAAGACAAAGATTAACTTCCTCAGATATGTCAAAAACTTCATCATTTGTTTCTTCCTCTTCTGAATCACTCCAAGTGGTTATCATTGCTTTGCCTTTCTTCTTGAAAGTTTCAATCTTTCACAGTAGGACTAGGCATTTGTATTTAATGTAACCTTGCTTCTTACATTCATAGCAGATTTTGTCATCTTTTGCTCTCTTTCTCTATTGTCCTTTCCTGCACTTGACTTAAGCTTTTGTGAGTTAAGAGCATTCTTTGATTTAAAAGCTTTCTTACCTTTTTTCTCGAAGGCACGACTCAACTTTTTGGCTAGTATATTGATTTTATGATCACTGTTGTCTTCTTCTTCATAAACTTCATCTTCTTTAGCCGTAAAAACAATTGTTTCCCTCTTATTTTTAGATTCAACAATGTGAAAAATTTTAGTTTTGTAAGACATCAATTTTCCTCTTAGCTTATTTAAGGATAGCTTTGTTTAAGTTTTGGGCTTCTTCAATGGCTGTCTTCTTGGCATCCCAAGCTCTTGGCAATACACGAAGAACTTTCATAACTTGATCTGCATTTAAAATCTTTTTTTCAAGAGAATCAAGTTCATTAGTAATGATAAAAAAATCAATTAAACATTTTCTTAATGTTCTTTCATTGCTGAAATTGAAAGAGCTCATATTCTTGCATCAATAAATTGATTCGTGTTTCCTTCACAATGCTAGTCCCTTCATGAGTGATGCATAATCTATCCCCAAATGTTTTTTGCTGTAGCACATAAAAAAACTAGATTAAATTTGATTGAAGAAATAACACATAGGAGTAAGTGTTTGACACGTGAATTAGTCGACATTTTTCTTTTGTCATCCTCAGTGATTATTAGAATTTTTACTTCTAAATTTCCAAAGGTTATGAATTCTCAAGTCTCATAATCAGTGGTTTAAATAAAAGTTTCCATCCCATATTTCCGGTGAGAAAAATTTGCACCATCAAAATATGATGTCCTATTGACGGCTTTACCGTAATTATAAGGAAAAGCCATGGATCTATCACTCTAAAGATGTCTCTTTTTGTGGTATAGAGTACAACCCACTTATCGGTGACAACTAAAAAGGGGGCAAATTGGTTTTTTCGATTGGTTTTTTAAAATTTTAATCTAACTCCACTTAGATATATACTAATCCTATGGTCAATCTATGCATATGTAGTAGGAATTAAAAGTAGAGATAGAGAGATAAATCTAGTTTATAGTAATTTGGTCTTATGCCTACATCCACTCTTTCGGTTAGCAATTCGGGATCTAACAATCTATTAGTTTTCACTATGATGCTTGATTACAGAGTACAACCCACTTATCGACTTCTGATTTTCTCACCATGAAGATAACTTACTCTAACAATGGTAGACTCAACACTAACTCACAAAATACACAACTCAATACAATAAAATACAAGTGTAAAAGACCTTTCGGAAGGCAACATACAGCTTTCAAAAAATAGGCTTCATGTGCAAAATTCTCATCACTTTATGTTTTGTAATTTTCTCTTGAATATGGTGTTGTGATGTTCTTCAATTAACTTCAGTTCAGCTAATTATATTTTAACTTTAAAGCTTCAAAATCCTGCTGTAAAAACCCAAGTTACTAACCAAGAAATGCAGTAATTTCTCTGTGAAAGTATCCTGAAAAGTAAGCTGTAAATCCTCCTTAAATTTTGAAATTATCCAGCTGTTGCAACTCAAATTTGAAGTTCAAATATCAAACTTGAAATTTGAAAACCCAAATTTAAATTTATCCCATAGATAACCATGCTGAAAATTCGAAATACCTTCCAAAAAATATGCTTCTAGATGTTGTGTTGTTCAGAAAACTTTGAGCAAGTAGCTGACTTTACCTATTTGTCTCTCCATTCAGGTCTTTAATTTTCACCACTATAATTATGTAAACTTGAAGTCCAACAATAGCCTAGAAATGCAAAACTTTTAAATTTGAAAAATCTTGGCCGATGGTGAAGATACTTTTGAACAAATAACCCTTGAAAACTAACTTCAGAGAAATGTTCCTGTTATAAAATATGAGTGACCTGCCAACTTCATGTTGATTTTTCTCCAACATATCTATAAAATTTTTGTGCTGTAAAAACTTGAAATTGATGTCCTTCACCTTTCTTTGAAGTGCAACTTTTGAATTAAAAATTTTTTAAACCCATAAAAAAATATGTTTGTCTGAATATAGCCAAGCGATCATACTTCATGACTTAGAAATTTTTTAAACTCTATGGAATGTCAAACTTGAGCTTTAATAATTCTGACTTTCAGATGTGATGCAACTAATATATATATTTAAACTTAATTTTAGACTAAGTGCAGTATCCAAACTATAATTATCTTGCTGGCTGGGTATTTAACAAATAAGAAAAATACATTTTGACTATACAGTAACATCTATGGTCTAGAAATGTCTTGTCTCTATGACAACTTCTATGGCAACCTCTATGGATCTGGAATTTTTCTTTTGTCTCAGCCTATATGGTCCAGAAATGCCTTGCCTCTAATGACAACTTCTATGGCAACCTCTATGGATCTGGAATTTTGCTTCTGTTTCGCAAATGACTAAGTCCTTCTGTCATGGGCTCTATGTTGTTTCTATAATAACTTCTATAGCAATTTCTATGGCCCACTTTTATGAGAATTACCAATCGAAATTTAATTCGTACACTTGATAAAAATATCATAACAATATGAAAGATTTTGTTATCATCAAAACCAAATGAGACAACAATTTTCTCAACAACACTTACCCCAATTCTCAATCTATATTCAACGTTAAAAAAAATTATCAAAATAATCTGTCCAATACTTTTTTATATCTTCATTTTTTATAATTATACCATTGATCTCCCTCTTGATACAGTTAATGCTATTTAAATATTTTCTCTTTCTATCCCTTAGTTTAGCAATTTTGTAAAACTTTTTTTTCTTCATCCTTAATTTTTAGGTTCTTATATAATTCGTTATACACCTTACTTTTTGATTCACGATTAATCTTCTTCACATCTTTTTTTGCATTCATGTACTTCTCAAATGCATCACTATCTCTCATATTTAAGGTTGCTAAAACATTCTTGTTTGATTCATATAACAATTTGGATTTTCTCATTCCATAACCATGACTCGTTATCTATTATTGTCTGACCCCTAGATACATCAAAAACTTCCATACCTAAAGTCTTAACATTTTATCTCACAAGATTTCTAAATTATCATTAGTAGATCACGTAATTATTTGAATTAATTTGTCTCTAAAGGTTGCCACCTTTTACTCTTTCAGGTTCCACCATTTAATTTTTTACTCCCTAAATTTACGATCTTTCTTTTGTTTTTTAGACACACACAACCTCGAATAAAGAAGGAGGATTACAGTAAGTTAACAACTAGCATAAAACTTTTATCAACAACATGAAAAACATAAATCCAATATAAAGATTGGAAAAATTTTCTGAAACTAGTTCTTGGGATGTTGTGCAAGCCTTTGTAGATACGAAGCTCTCTCTCCTTCCATTTGGGTCGTTTTACAAGAATTTTGAAACTAGAAACCACATGTTTTTATTCTACTAGTTTTTTGCCCTGCACTAATGACCAAGATGCCCACAAAATATAAATTGTATTTTTTTTTACTATATAAACATTTATTAAATTTATAATTAATTCGATATTTAAAATAAATTATTATCCAAACCAACGAAAAATATGGCATATATTAACGACATAAGAAAAACATAAAAAAACCAAAGAATGAAGTAAAAAAAGGGTGATAAGTGGAATAAAAAGATAATAAAAATAAAAAGATGACCATTCGTGGGGCCCAAAAAAGTGAAAAAACCTATGTTAAAAAAATGAAGGATTAAAGAAGAAAAAAATGGTCAAAAAATAAAACGAGCAAGGACCTAAATAGAAAAAAAAAAAACAAAGAAAAAACTATGGTTTTAAAATAAAGGACAACTATCTACGAGACAAAAAAATAAAAGAGAAAAACTTATGTTAAAAAATGACAAAGGACTAAAGTTTTAAAAAAAAATGGATTAAAAAAACAAGAACTTGAATGGATAAGTGGGGCCAAGAAAAGAGGAAAAGCCTATATCTACAAAAGTTGAATGATTTAACAGAAAAAAATTTGGGTAAAAAAAAAAGAACAAGGACCTGAAAGAAAAAAAAAATATGGTTTAAAAATAAATAGATGATTATCCGTGAGGCAAAAATAACAAAAAAAAGAAAAACCTATGTTCAAAAAAGATGAAAAATTTAAGAGAAAAAATTCGTTTAAAAAATAAAAAGAGTAAGAATCTGAATAAAAAAAAAAAAAAAACTATGGTCTAAAGATAAAATGACGACCATCCATTAAGTAAAAAAACAAAAGAGAAAAAACTTATTCCCAAAAAGATGAAAGACCTAATGATAAAAAACGTAAAAAAAAAAAAAAAAAAAAAAAAAGGTGAGAGAATCTGAACAAAAGAAAAAAAAAAGTGCGGCCCTAAAAAGACAAAGGACCTAAAAAAAGGGTGAAAAAGTGTAAGGATTTGAATGGAAAAAAAAAAAAAAAAAAAAAGAGTGTGGTCCCAAAAACATGAAGGATTCAAGCGGAAAAAATAAAATGGTAAAAAAAAGGTGGAAAGACTTGAACGAAAAAGAGAAAAAAAAAGTGTTGTCACAAGTTAAAAAAAGTGCAAGGAACTGAATGAAAAAAAAAAATGTGGTTCACAAAAGAAAAAAGACCCAAATGAAAAAAAAAATGGTTAAAAAAAAAGTACAACAGATTTGAACGAAAAAAATAAAAAAAAAAACAACGAACTTTCACTGGTTAAAAAAAAAAAAAGTGCAAATGACCTAAATGGGAAAAAAATAGCAAGATCACAAAAAAGTGCAGCAAACTTGGATGAAAATACATGTACATTGCGGGGTACAAAAAATATGGGATGACCAAACATGGACATCTCCCAAAAGAAAAATAAGTGAACAAGAAAAAAAACAAAGAAGCTGCACCTAAAAAAGAAAAAAAAATGCAAACGAAAAGAAAAATATGACGGGATCTCAAAAATATGGAACGACCAAGTAAGAACTTCTAGGAAAAGCACATGAACAGTAAAGGACGTGAACAGAAGAAAAAAAAAAGAAAAAAAAATGGATGAAAAAAAGCACGCAAATAAAAAAAAAAAGATAGCAGAGTCCAAAAAATATGGAATAACAAACCAAGGGCACCAAAGCAAAGCACATGAACAGTAGAGTACCCAAATGGGAAAAAAAAAAAAAAAAGCTAGACTCAAAAAAAAAAGACGCAAATGAAAAAAAAAAAAAAAAAAGATATCAGGGTTCCAAAATATAAGACAAGTACCTAGGGGCATTAAAGCAAAGCGTATGACCGGTGCATGAACGTAACCCAACAAAGGATAATATGGCAATAGCAATTGAGGGACCTGGGCGTATTTTGGTCAGTCAACAAAAAATGAATGAATAGTATTTGAATAGTAACCTCAATTGGCTCTTTATATATATAGGGTAATAATTGCACATGAGATATGAAATCGCCTCTTTGCATTATGTCATAATGGCTAGCTTCATCCCAGAAGCGTCCCTAATTTGTTTCTAGCAAAATTTAAAAATTTTGAAGACATGCTCTTGTGGCAATTCCTAGTGCATTTTGAAGGAAGCGCAATGCAAGAATTTTTAGAATTCAAGGTATTGGTCCCTCTCTCTCAATTGGGATATGGTCCTTTTTACGCTTCTCTGTGAGATGATGACTAAATTGTACATAAAAATTACAGTCTAGAGTTGAAGACGGGGTGGAGAGTGGAGAGTGGTCTAATATCTTGCTCTTTTATCAATCACTTCTTAGGATTTCTCATCTTTGGAGTTTTTTTATATATTCTTCGTTACAACTGCTATAATTATTTTTTCTATTAAAAAAGATTGGAGAAAAAGTACACATCGTTTCTGCCATTTCTTTCTCATGCTTTTAGGTGTAAATTCTAAATTCTAAAAGTAATAGAATTGCCAGATTGCGAATAGTAATTCCAACAGCATAAATTGCATGCAAGAAATGATGAATTATACAGCAGCCTTACTGTCCCAATAGCAACACAAAGCACCTTTACAGTATCCATCATAAGAAAAGACAGAGAAATAAAGAAGGATGTCCACGACGACAGACCTCAAATCCTGAAGCCATTGAAAATCCACAGCATATTCAGCAAACTCCAAGATCTAGCAAAATTGAAATTCAAAGATGCAAATTACACAAAAAATAGGCCAAAACATATTTTGAGTGAGAGAGAGAGAGAGATATGAACAAAGAGAATAAAACAAGTGGTAATTTTAAGAAAAAGCAGATGGGATATTACTAATTACAACTGATGAGACCCTTCAACGCCCCATACGGGATGCGTCCAATAGTTGGCATAAGGCTCGTAACTCAATACACTTAAGCACAAATGGGCCCATGTCCCCTGCTTTACCGATGGGATCTATCTCCCTGAACGGATCTCTGTCGCCCTAACTATCCGAAATAGTCTAACTCCGTAGTATTATACTCGCCGATCAGACGGCCCCAGATAAGATTTTTGTGATCCAATCTACAAGAGCATTCAGTAAAACCGAACGGTCGTCACTTTCTTTCTCTCTCTCACCCGATCGATGACTACCGAATGCTAACAAGGAACCGAACAATTTTACTTCCAATCGGTAATATTTACTCGGATCTTTCATTGATTAAACTTCTTATTTCGGTACGAAACACATCTCTTGAATAAGGAAAGAGACCCTTGAGGATCTAATCGATAAGAGAAAGAATCTCTCTGTATAATTCAATTTCCTAAATGATAACAATTTGACATCTTTGACGATCGGAATCCTAAATCCTCGGCTCATTTCGTAAAAAAACTATGGTTATAACGCCTCAAGATCCTACGTCTCCAACAGGACATCATATAAAAGACCCCCGAAGTGTCAAGTCTGGTAAGTTCTCTGAACTCGATACAAAACACACAAGGGTCGTAGGGAGATCCATCTTCCCCCTCTATCTAATTACTCTTTTAAAAATCACTTTTTCTGACTTGAGTATCAGAATCTCCCCCGCCGGAGCACCCTTCGGTGGTCTTTTGCAAATTTCAAGTCTCCTCATTAAGCACTCATTCGAGTCATCAAGGAGCTGGATCTGTAGAGCCAAAACCCACCTCCAACAGATTGGTACTGTCCGTGAAAAGTAGACTAGAGAATCCTTATTGAATCTCCAGGATTATTAGACCGATATGCCTCCAAAGTGGAGAACCAGAACTACATCAAAGGTTACGTCCACCGTAGACAACCATACTGCTACCCCAACTGACGCAGCCCCTCTTGTGGCGCCCACTCACTCTACTGATAATCCTCCCATTCATGTTCAATCTCCTCACTCGGAACAGGTCCAGTAACCTACGCCTCAAGAATGCCCCGCCACAGTTCTTGTGTCGATATCTGAAGAACAAGTCGAATGGATAGACTAGAATCTAGGATTCAAGACATGAGCCAGCGGTTAGAAGGCCTTAGTCGTGCTATGAGGCCCGAGGGCCATTCTTCTTTGGGGGGATCTGGGCACGAACGCCCTCACCAATAACTGCCACCGCTCAACTACGTGCCTGTAGTAGTGACTTCCCACCATAAACCCAAAGACTTAAGAAGACAAGTTGAGCAACTTGTTGCCGATGAACTCAAATGGGCTAACGTTCGAGATAGCCATTCCCCCCTATACTCTACTAACGTTCACCTTTCAACCCAAAGGTCTCTTCGGAACCGATACCTCAAGATGTGCTTTTGGTTCCCATGAAAAGATATGACAGGATGACCGACCCTTGTGATTATATGGTACACTTCGTGACGGTAATGGTCTCAAGAGACATATAGACACCGCCATATATAAACACTTCCCTACCACTCTCAAGGGGAACGCGTTAACATGATTCAATTCACTTCCACCGCTGAGTATAAAAACTTTCTCTCAACTCCAACAACAATTCTAGACTCACTTTGTGATAAGTATGAGAGCAAAGAGAAAATCCACTTCCCTATTGTCGTTACATCAAAGGGAGGATAAACCCCTGAAAGATTTCTTAGAGAAATTTAAGACAGAGATGATGAAAGTTCCATCCTTGGACGATTCTATCGCGCTAGTGATGCTACTTACTAGATTACGCCCCTCTGGCATGAAAATTTCAATTACAAAAAATCCTCCTTCTACTATCCAAGAGTTCTACTCTCATGCCGAGAAGTACATCGCGGTCGAAGACGCCGAAACCTGCGATCGAAGAAAAAACTGATCGTCCAAAAGAGAGCGTAGTCGATCGCCTCAGCAGCTGACACCCAAAGAGAATTGACCGGGTCCCCCAAGCCAGCGAAAGTTCAACACCTACACCCCTCTGAATGAGGCCCCTAGTCAGGTCTTGTTTCAAATTAAAAACAAATCGTATGTAAGGTGGCCACCTCATCCCACCGAAAATGATCCGAAAATGACAAATCAAAGTATTGCCATTACTGCTAGGACTACGGACATATGACCGACGACTGCAAAAGGCTTAAAGACAATTTGGAATTCCTGGTCCGAAGCGGAAAGTTGCAAAAATTCATTAGTATGGAAAGGAAAAATATGCCTTCTCCTGACCGGCAGAGTCCACCACGAGGAAACAAACCAAATGACCTGAAGGCCGATAGACCAATGCATGATAGGCAAGACAGAGTGATCCTCTAAGGCCATAACCCACAATTCCTGCGCGAGCCTTACATTCCAACTTACGTCTTTTCAGCTTATGACCAGGCGCTCTCTGCATCCTTTCTTAAGTAAGCTTTAACGCCTTCCCTTGGTGGACGTTTTTTAGCGGATAGCTATCTTTGTGCTCACGTTTAGTTTACTCAACATTGATTTCTTTCCATGAAAATACACAATCGCGTATCGAAAGGGATCTATCTCCCTGAAGGGGCCTCTATCGCCCCTTCCAACCAAAAGAATCTATCTCCTCAAACGGACCTCTGTCACCCTATCTTATCAAAGGGATCTATCTCTCTGAATGGGTCTCGGTCATCCCATCCTATTGAAAAGATTTATCTCCCCGAATGGACCTCTATCACCCCATCCTACCGAAAGGATCTATCTTCCTGAATGGGTCTTTGTCACCCCATCCTACCAAAGGGATCTGTCTCCCCGAATGGGCCTCTGTCACCTAGTCCTATCGAAGGGATCTATCTTCCCGAATAGGTCTCTGTTGCCTCATCCTACCGAAAGGATCTATCTTCCCGATTGGGCCTCTGTCACCTCGTTCTACCGAAGGGGTCTTCTCCCTAAAAGGGCCTCCGTTGCCCAGTTTTTCAAAAAAATCGATGTCCCCGAATGAATTCATTTCGCCTCAATCCGCCAATGAAATCTATTCAAAAGAAACTATGTTACTTTGAGAGGGCTTGTATCACCCCGATCTATCGATGGGATCCGTGTCCTAAGTAAACCAATGTCACACCAGTCAATTCCCTTGTTGAAGCGCTATCATATAAGTTTTCGAAACAACAAACGAAACCTGATATCTTGTATGATCATGTTTCAATCGAACTACCCTTCTAACTAAAGCGATGCACTTCTAAATAAACTAGCAGCACGTTACAAACTAGTTGAGTCAAGATGTCGTCAACAAGACACATCAAGAACATGCTAAGAAAAGAATGTCTTATACTAAAGAAGAAACTTTTACAAAAGGGTAAACACACTGAATGGAAAAAAGTTTTCCAAATGAAGATACAAAATCACAACTGGGTTAGGGAGGAGGAAGTGCGAAGACCTCTTAGGAAAAGGATTCCACAATTGTTCAAACTGTAATTGGCCCAACATGATCTAGAGCCATAGAAATGGGACCTTCGCTCATTGCCATATGACCAATCGTCCCCTCTAAAGGGGGCAGAACCTCGTACATCCCTACTTTACGGGCTATTGCTTTAGCTCACTTGAGCCTTTTTAATAGCCTATGTTGGGAATGCTGAGGGCTAAACCGGACTCTTCAAGCTGTGAAATTCTCTGCTCAACTTACCGAAGGGACTCTTCCCGTAACTATACCAATGTCTTCACGGTTACTAATCTGCCAATGTGAACGCACCATTCGGCCTCTAACTCTTCGCATCGTTTTTTGGCCGCTACCAATTTCTCTCCTAAAAGCCTGATATGCTCATCCTTCTCAGCAAGCAAGGCGGTGGAGGCACTCTTAATTTGGCCATTTATCTCTTCCAAAACATCCTGTAATGCTAAATCTGATTCCCCAGGCAATCGACTTACCTTTCCAACTGCTTCCTCCGTTGTCTCTGGAGTTCCGCCAAAGCTGCAGTCTAAGAAAAAATTACACGAGTCAATCAAAGTGAAGAACTAAGCAGGTTAAGTTCCAGCTAGGACAATACCATCAAGCAAAAAAACTGAAGGGTCTTGTCCACTTAATCGGGAGATGCTTTCGGTAATTCCAGGTCAGGATCCCTAAAGTTGAACCGATTAGCCAATCGAAACGTCCATTCGGCATCAACGTAATCAAATCTCTGGCCTCCTATGCAGAAGGCAATAGATCCCCCCTCTAGCCTATCCTTTTAGGGATCGAAAGGCCTGACAGAAACGAACAATGGGAAACCATCTTCCTCCAATCTTTCACGATGAGGGCTCTGCAGCTCTATAGGGGACCGAACAGATGTCTAGCCCATGTGTACAACTAGAACATATGACCCCACTAAGGGGCCCCCTCTCAATAAGGTAGCCATGTACGGAGGTGCCTCAGCCTCCGGAGCTTCTTTGACTGGAACAGACTCTTCGGCATCTTCCGCAGAGGAAGACTCACCAAGTAATCGAACGTCTACTCCCTCTACCCTTACTCTTGCAGACAAAGAATGCCTTGATATAATAGGAGATGTACACCTTTCGGTTTCCCCATGATCATCTTCTTTCTCAAAGCACCTTAATATAACTGGAGACACGTGCTCCTCGGCCCCTGCATGTGGCTTCTCTTCTTCGGAAGACTCAGGCATCTGGATTCTTCTTTTCATCAACTTCAAGGGCCCCCTCTTAGGAGACCCTTTAGCACGCTCACGTGACTTCTTAGTATTCGGCCTCACACTCTTATCGGTCAAAATCGTATCCAAGATAGAACGCTTTACCAACTTCAAATCGTCGACCAGTTCCTTTTCCTTATACTCTAGCAAGATGGGCCTGACAATTTTCCTTCTCTTATCAATCAATAAGCCCATCAAAAGTAACATTTGATTATCCACTAGCGAATCCACCCAAATGTTCTAATGAGTAGACTCACAATAGCGCCTGATGGACCTAAAAAACTGGGAATGACAAGTGGGAAGCGGAGGCTTCCCCTTCAACAGTGGTTCTTGCTCTGAATTCGAAAACGCAAGTAAAAAATCCCTATTCAAGAACTTTACAAAGAAATAGTTCTGCGCCTAGAACTTATCTTTTGATTTACTGTAGTAAACTTCCAATGGGAGTCTGGACAAGTCTGCAACCGATACCAATCGTGGGTAGAGCCCTGCTCCTTACATTATGTCAATGAAAAAAGGATTGCTAAGATCTCCACATCAAATCGAAAGCGACAAAACCCTAATAGGAAAATTATCACAGCCACAAAACGCCAGGCATTGGGAATGAGCAATCTTGGGTAGACCCTCCAATAGTGCATCACTTCAGCGAGCGGGTTCGTATACGGGATCTTTACCCCATACTTCACAACCTGTCTATACATAGGGACGCAACCGTTGGGTGCCCTATTCGCCCTATTGTCATCAGTGGGCATCACCAATATAAAATCATCACCCAGAGCCATATCCTATCATATCTCCTCAAGCTCTTCCTTTGTAATCATGCTTTGAACCTCGCTAATGCTTTGATAAGAAGAAAAAGACGAACCATTTGGCATCTTTAGCAGAACTTTTACCAGACAGAAAAAATGTTCATAGACGAATATGCAAAGTACATGATACACCCAGGCACATAGCTTTTAAAGGACTACTAAAGATGGTTCACAAAAATCTAAAAGACACTAGTTACATTGAAAGTTTGGTACCTTTTCGAAAAAGTCATTACTCATGATGTCTTTCTCATGAAACGACACCATGAATCGGTGGCAAATGATGAGACCCTCTTCATTTAGTTCAACGCCCCATACAGAATGTGTCCAATAGTCAACATAAGGCCCATAACTTAATACACTTAAGCATAAATGGGCCCATGTCTCTCTGCTCCACCGATAGGATCTATCTCCGCGAACAAGCCTCTGTCGCTTTGACTATCCGAAGGAGTCTAACTTTGTAGTATTATACTCGCCGATTAGACGGCCCCTGATAAGGTTTATATGATCCGATCTACAAGAGTATTTAGTAAAACCGAACGGTTGTCACTTTCTTTCTCTTTCTCACCCGACCGATGATTACCAAATGCTAAAGGAACCAAACAATTTTACTTCTAATCGGTAATATTTACTTAAATCTTATACTGATTAAACTTCCAATTTCAGTACGAAACACATCGCTTGGATAAGGAAGGAGACCCTTGAGGATCTAATTGATAAGGGAAAGAATCTTCCCGTATAATTCAATTTCCCAAATGATAACAATTTGATATCTTTGATGATCGAGATCTAGAATCTTTGGCTCACTTTATAAGGAAATTAGAGTTGTAACGCCCCGAGATCATACATCTCTAACAAAACATCATATAAAAGACCCCCGAAGCGTCAAGCCAGGTAAGTTTTTTGAACTCAACACAAAACATATAAGGGTCACAGGGAGACCCGTCCTCCCTCTCTGTCTATTTATTATTTCAGAAACTACTCTTTCTGACTTGAGTGTCGAAATCTTCCCCGCTGGAGTACCATTCAATGGTCTTAAGCCTCCTTATTGAGCACCCGTTCGAATTATCAAGGAGCTGGATCTGTGGAGCTGAAACCAACCTCCAACAACAACCAATGTAAACCTACAAAAGCTTAGCTTGCATCTAGAGATAGTAACATTAGCCCATACATTTGAAGTTTGCCTATTATGTGGTATCAAGATTACTACCAGCCTAATGAGCTTAAGATACGTAAGAGTACGAAAGTCAAATGATTCAACGTACGGAGAATTTGGACCCCCTTTGCGGTAATGAGTTTTGCTTGATATTCCACACTCAAAGCAATTTAGATGAGATTTGCCCTTACGCAGGCCAAAAAGTGCAATGAAAGGATTATACACATATGTTGGATATGAATTGGTCCTGAAAAGTGAGAAACATGATCAACTGAAACCCCAATTTGAATGTTTTTTTTTTTGAAGAGAGAGAGAGAGAAAGAGAAAGAGAGAGAGAGAGAGAGAGGGGACCATAAAGCAAGTCAACTCACATAGGAAACCTAGAAGAGACACTCCCACATTTGAAAGGTCTATGAAAACAATATACACACATCACTATTTCGAATTTACCGCACCTTAAGACATAAAGGCTTTGTTGTCATTGGAAACAACCAACAAACTTTATTTTTCATGCATAAAATTCTAAATATCATGTTAAAATCACTTAACTCTTTTTTATCATTGGGTGTTCTAGATCTAAAAGAGTATCACAAAATAGATCACTTTTCTTTGTTCAGAATCCAAATACCTTTGATGGAACGATCAATTTTCTCTAAGGCCTTTCTCTTTCTTAATACAAATTCACTCCTTTTTTTCTCTCTCTTAAAATGCTTCATGTTCATTCTTTTGTTTTTTCATTCATGTTAAAAAAACAAAACCCAAAAAGTGAAAGGTTGATTCATTGAGAGAGTTGAGAGAGAGGGGGAGTTGAAAGGTGGTTAACAAAAATCACTCCCTTATTCAAATTCAAATAATCATATTTGAATGGGTTTAGGTCAGATTTACACTCATAGTTAGACCCACACCCAATTTTCAACATTTTCCACTTGCATATAAGGGTTAGAATTGCACATAACATGATTATTATTGTAATACCCCTACCCCAGGGTGCTACCAGCATGAAGGTATCGGCGGGTTACTGAATCAGCCAAAACCATTACCAACCTAACTAGACACCTTAGAATATAAAAAAAAAAAATAAATAATATAACAAACAGCGGAAAGAAAAGAACACTTTATAAAATAAAAATTTGGCCAAATTAAATGAAAAGATTAAGTCAAGTTTTCTGAAATCCCAAGTCAATGTAACTGAATTAATAAAACAAAATATCGAATTGAATAAATTTGGTTCAAGCTAAAAATTTTTTCAAAATAATCAAAATACGAGAAAAGATATCTTAAAAGTCAAATACTTACATGCAAATATCCTAACCTTTACAAAGATCCGAACTCCATCCTACTTGATCTCAACATCGACTAGATGAACGATCGAAAGAGAATGTAAACCATGAGTTATTCCTCACCTGAGAAATACGAGAAAATAATATGAGACAAAAAGGTCTCAGTGAGCGTTACCAGACTCATAATAGGATTTATTTTCACATGCAACAAAATCCGTATAAAATTAATAATCAAAAATCCATATATGATAATTCATATAAAAAAATACGTTTCATGAGATTCAATAAACTAAACATTTCAAAATTCATGTCAGTTCACATTCAAATACAAAATATATCATATTATATAACAAGTTCGGGGTCAGTTCAAGGCATACCAAAGGCCATCAACCAGTAATGATCTCGAAAAAGTAACACCTTCTCTCTACCTCTCGATGCCAAAGCATTACATGTTATTCACGCGCAAGCAGACCCACGTCCAAATCCTCCCCAATATCCAAATCTAAACCAAGCCATTCATATAGCCAAAAGACCCTAACTTATACTCCCAAATAAAATAACACTCTCAAACAAGATCAGAGCATATGCAACAAGTCACCCACGAGCACAACATATATCAAAATAGATAGATTTTCAAGATTTCACGTGATCATAAAAAGATCAGGTACTATCCATATACAATTAGCAATTATCATCTTAATTTTCAAAACATGTATTAAAATAATTAAATCATGGACCAAATAATATTAAAACATGAACAATAAATAAAATAACAATCTTAATCAGTTATTTTCAAGCATCCTAGGTTTTGAAAATATTTTCACAAAAATAATTTATAAAAACTATGATCAAGGTAAAACTCACAAATGACAGAAAACATCTGTGTGGCTAGACCCTATCTGATCCTCCACACAATGAGGCTTAGAAACCCCTAACAAAAAGATAAAAAACAACACAAGAAAATATAAAATTTTTGTATAAAGAAGCACATATTGCCACGAAGCTACTTATGCCATGTGTTAGCATCTAATTGGTCCAAGTGTACGGTTTCAACTACATGTACTACACATGGCTGCTCAAATAGTGCCATGTGATGCACTTTGCCACTTGTCATCTTCTGAATAGCTGATTTAGGTCGAGTCACTACCCATGTGGTCAACTATCACCACGTGTCCCTCTGTGGTTGGTTGGTCTCTGCCATTTGGATAACACGTGGCATTGAATCACGGGTTCGGATCAAAAAATCAACCGGTCCACATGTCATCAAAGTTGTGACATGGGGTTGAAGAAGTTGGTATATATATATATGTTATGGTGGAGATTCCTTAATGTGGGATTCAAGATTTTCGGAATAGTATTTTAGCTAATTTGATCGCCATTTTTCATGATGGTTTGGTGTCAAAAAGAGGTAATCAACACCTGAAGTTAAAAGTAGAAAGTGTGGACATCATCCTAGGATCAATTAAAGTCACTAATGGCAACTCAAGTTTATTGGAAAATCAAGTTGAAGATATGCTCCAATTCTATTTTTTGGTTTTCACATGGTTAACAGGGATATTTGACATGATTTTTGATTTAGATCTGATGGGATTCTGAGTTTGCTTTCTAAAGATAAATTATTCTATAAGTACGTTCTTTAAAATTTTGGATCATTTTAGTTTGCAACAGGGGGTTTTCGAACATATTTTTCTCCATAATTTTGAGAGTTTAGGTCTAACTTTCTAATGATCAATTAATCTACCAAGTATCGATAGTCTAAAAATCTCAAAAAAAAATATTCATCATAAAGAGAGAAATAAAACCCAAAAATGATATCTTAAAACTGTTTCAAAAACAATGAGAGGTTGAATTTCTAGATTCCGATGACTTTTTCCTCTAATTTTCGGCAACTCCACCAGTTGAGTTTTGTTATCTCAAGTTTAAATCTTCCTAAAACTATTTTACAAACAAGAATCACTCAAAAATTTCTCTAAATTTCTCAAATTTCTTGCTTTAGACTCCCACTCTCTCTCTCTTTCTCAATTTAATCTCAATTGAAACATGAAAACAAAACTCCAACAACTCTTTTTAACACAAATCTAAGAGAGATTTTAGGGATTATGATAATTTGAAGGAGTTTTAAATTTATCTCTTTAACTCAAATCCAATTTATCTCTTTAACTTGACTCTCTTTCTTCATAATTTTAGGGATAAAAATCTCTATCTTTTAATTTTAATTTTAATTAATTTTTTTTGTCAAGAAAATAATTACACATTAAAAAAAATAATAAAAACAAAAAAAGAAAAAGAAAAAGAAAAAGAGCAAGTGTACTCATAATTATAATCAGACCACCAACTTCATACTGGCAAGTAGATCGTATGACCTATAAGAATACTAGGAGTTCAAAAGCTATACAGCGGTTAAAGATATTAAGCAACTCACTTTCTATATAATGATGAGGACGTCATATCTCGTTATACCCCAAACTTCTTTTACTAGACACTGTAAACATATCTCTCATCTCTCAAAACAATATAAGAGCATATTTGATTCAAATTCAATCATGCATTCACAATTACATCTTTGTCTTTAAACACTAATTCAAAGACGTAATTGGTCGGCTTGTGAATACAGTGTAATGTGTCAGTCAAAAATAGTCTTCCTTTCATACTATTAACTTTCAACTTTATTTTAATTATTTTTCTAGACATCTACCGCCGAACCGAATTAACCATGATTTCTTGATAGCATGCTAAAATAGTAACATTAGAATAAAATTTCAAGAGACAATTGAAAGTTCTAAGGGTATGAATTAAGATTGAATATGAACCTCTAGATCTCACACAATGAGGTGAAGAGGGATACACCATCTCATTTTTCATATGGTCATATAAGCATATATGGTATAATACACGTGCTACGATATTTTTTCTTCCTATCTGGAAGCATATGTCTTCTTTTCAAAATAATGCATCAAACAGGTTTTAATCCAAGTGTACATAATACTTGATCTAAATTTTTCTTCTTACAAGACTCCAAAATCTTACAATATCAAGAAGAACTCACACCTGCCTATTAGATAAGTTCAATGGATTATGGAGAATCCATTTCGATTACTACATATATATATATATATACAACAAGGAATCTCATCTTAGTATTTTATTAAGGCAGCATGTATGTTAATCTACCATAAATTCACATTGTGTCATCATCACATGTCACATAGATATTAAAGGTGATTGTTCGTGTGTGAGAGCAAATCTTAAAAAATTGTTCAACATACGTTTAAATGTAGAGCTAAGAATTTTGGACACAAAAATAAAATTCAAATGTTGATAAATATGAGCATTAAATCATATATAGTTTGTATGTGACTACAATCATAATCACAATCACAATTACAGTCACAACCTACATAATCCAAATGATCTAACATATCTCACAAACATATTTTTAGATATTGGTTTCGTAAAAACAATTTTTGAATCCATTATTATATGTTTGCTTTAGTTTTTGTTGTCTTTTATGTTGAAACTATTTTTCTTTATTCATGGGCAATGAGTTTTGATCTATTAGGTGTATCTATATTAATAGAAGATTTAATTTTCATATTTATCCTAATTGTTGGTTCAGTTTATGCATGACGATGAATGGAAAAAACGACATGTTGTATTAATGTACAATTAGACACCATCAAATATGTAGAAATATATTTCAGTATCATTTCCCTCTTTTCAATCATATCTCTGATAAAATTGAACTTCGTGTCTATATGTTTGGTTTTGTCATGATATTTGGAATCTTTAGTGTAAACAATAATTGACTGATAATCACAATAAATAGTCATGACTCTTACTATATTACTTACTACTTTCAAATGTTGCATAGATCTGCTCAACCGAACTCCTTCCTAAACTGTGGAAGTATAGGTCACAAATTCTACTTCCTTCATAAAATGTGATACATAGATTTGTTTCTTACTACTCTATAAGATAACACTATCGTTAAAAGTAGATTTTCTCCCATTTAAATCACTTCCTCAATCAGCATCTGTGTATTCTTTCAGTAATTTTCAGCAATAAATCCTTCCTTAATAATAAAGAAAATAATCTATAATTCTTGTTAGGTATCTCAATATGATTTTCATAACAATCCAATTACTATTCCCTGTATGGATTGACACCAGCTAATCAAACCTACAGTATGATAAATGTAGGGACAAGCACCTTTCATAGCTTACATCAAGCTCTCAACACACTAGAACATGGTATTCTGAACATTTCATCTTTTTCTTCAAGATTCTTCAAGCACATTTCGTGCCCTACAATATGTCATCGACATATAATGATAGAATTATAAACTTGTTATTAGATTTTTCTACATAGATACAATGGTTTTCATCAGTCATGATGAAATCACAAAAGATATAGCCCTACAAAATCTCAAATACCATTGTATCGAAAACTGATTAAGGCCATAAATTGATCTATTCAATTTACATACTTTGTCTTCTTCGTTTTTAATGACTAAACCTTCTAATTGTATCATATAAACTTCTTTTTTAAATTCCTCATCGAAAAAGTCAAGAGTCACATCCATATAATATAATTCTAAATCTAAATTGGCCACTATTGCCAACAATATATGAATTGAGGTAAATCTCACTATTAGAAAAAATGTTTCATTATAATCAATACCCTTTTGCTGAGTATAGCCTTTTACCACTAGCCGAGATTTGTACCTCTCAATAGTTTTATCTGCTCTACACATCATTTTGAGAACCTATTTGTTCCCAATAACTTTATATCCTGTGGAAGTTCAACCAATTGCCAAATATGGTTAAATCTCAATGACTCCAATTCTTCTTCCATTGCCCTTTTTTATTCATTCTTATCAGGACAAGATAAAGTTTCATCTATGTTCTTAAACTCTTTTTCATCTTTTAGAGAAACAATAAATGCATGTCCTTCAAATTCAAAATGATGCTTGGGTACCATTTTCCTAACACTTTTTCTAGTTTGTAATTCTGTTAGATCATTAGAATTTGAATCCCTCTTACTGGAATCAACATCTAACTTATTTTTTCGCGATTCCTTTGATCAAGTATGGACAAAGTCTTCCTCTGAATTATCTAATTCAAATAAATGCTCTATGTCTTTCATGTCACCTTTGTTAGGAAATTCATTTTCCAGAAATATAATATCCCACGATTCAATTTCTACTACAATATATGTCTTCTCATTCACTAATGAATATATAACATTTAAATTGATTAGATTAACTTATAAAGATACACTTACTGTCATGGGGATCTAATTTTCTAAACTTATTGAAAAAATGTTGAATGCTTGTAGCCGAACCCCAATATCTGAAATCACTCAAACATGACTTTCTATCAATTTACAGTTCATATGGTGTTATTAGTACTAATTTTGAGCACACTCTACTTAAAATATAGGCTGCAGTCAACGAAACATCTCTCTAAAAGGAAATAGGCAACTTAACCTGCACCATCATAGATCTTATCATATCAAACAATATTCTATTCCTTCTCTTTGCAACACCACTCTGCTAAGATGTATAAGGAATGGACAATTATATGATTATGCTTCTTTCATTACAGAGATTTTTAAATTGATATGATAAATATTCACACCCTCTATCCATTCATAAAACGTTTAAAGCATTCAAATGTTTTAGACATGTGAGATATTAAATAGATGTGACCAAATCACGTGAAGTCATCTATAAATATAATGAAATATGAACTTTCATGTCTAGTCTTCATATTCATTAGACCACAAATGTCTAAATGGACTAACTATAATGGAAATTCAGCTCATATGGCATTTCTAAATGGATTTCTCATCATTTTGCCGACAAGACAATGTTCACAAGTTGGCAAATTAACTTTTGTGAGTGAACCCAATAGTCATGTTTTTACTAGTCGATTCATCCTATCTTACCCTATGTGACCAAATCTAGCATGCCATATCACATCATGAACATTTGCATTACTAAAGGAACAAATATTTAATGAAAGACGATGGTCAACCTAATAGTTAAACATTTGTCCATATATTGTAACCATAAAATCAATTACAAGCAATTCATATCCAAAAATACATGTCATTCAAATATATGTTAACTTATCTCTATGAAAGTTCAAAATATAGCCAAATTTTAAAATAATAAGAACAAATATCGAATTCTATCAAATTTCTATCACGTAGAGAACATCATGCAAAATAAAAGTTCGGTCACTTTATAACTCCAATTTACAAATATCAACTTCTCTAACTTCCATTCTTGCATTGTTCCCCCACATAATCTATCTCGTACTAGAAATCACTCAACGAAAATCCATAAACGCCTCAGGTTCTCTAATCACACGGTCAGTTCCTTTGTTATACATCTCCAATCTCCTTTCCTTTTTTGCTTTTGTTTCAGTTTCTCCCACACTTAGATCTTGAGACTCTTTTGGAACTGGACTCTACAACAAAAGTATTAGCTATGGATATTACATCACCAAGCCACTCATCCTCAAGCTCAATATGGCGAGTAGCATTCAAGAAAATCTTCACACTGTCATTATGAGTCCAATTGACTTTCAGGTGCTCCCACTTGTCAAGAAGGGATCGGATTAAGTCTTGAACTTGCTATTGATCGAAGAAAGTATGACTAGATGATTTTAACTCTCTTATCATGTTAGACATAACTCTCAAATGTTGTTTGATATTGTAATCACCTCGCATTAAATTTTGTGATTGACTATCTAAGACAAGTCATACTGGTACCTCTATATTTCTCTATGAGGTACACCCAAATGTGACGAGCAGTCGGATATTGCTCACATTCGAGGATCATATTATCAAAACAAAACTAATCAGAATTACTCAAACAATGAAATTCTATTTGTGTCTGGTAAATATCATGATCTCTCCTATGCTAAGCAGTATTACCCACACTAGGGTCATACATGACTTGGTTGATACCTTCTAAGACATTTTGTTCTTTCAACACATATCATATTTTGTGGCATCATATCTCATAATTGTCGTGATTCAATTTGTCACTTTTATTCAAATCTACATTAATAGATATTGATATCATGGTTTGGATTTTAAGAGTGGGACACAAGTATTCATACTCATATTACACATAGAGTTTTGTAATTTAAAATTATTATTTATGATAGATCAACATTAGTTATAGAATCAAAAGTTCACTAAATTCCTAATCATCATCTATGATACTAATGTATGACCATCACAAATTTAATTTAAAATTACAAATTCAAGAAGTTTTAGATGTGAATTACTTGAATTCTTCCAACCAAAAACTTTATACTTAAATGCACAAAATATTTAAATAATATCTCAATTTTGGATAGGAATTTCTTAAATTCTACCAACCTAAAATTTCCATTCAAAAGACTCTAGTTTTCTTTTGCATACATAATCATCCAAAACAACAAATATAGCCAACATATGCTTGAAAGAAAATTTACATTAAAAAAAAAAAAACTTAAAATTTTTTTAATACATGATCATGGTCCTAACGGACAGCCACAACACGCAAAAGAAAACACATAAATGCAATATCTCAATTCAAAACACATCTATTCAAGATATCATGTTCAGCATTCCTTTAGATAGTCTATCCCTATGAGAAAATCTCCTTATGGTATGTGGATCGAGCTATTTATAATTTGGAATATCCTTTTTTTTTTTTCATTTGGATCTCTATATTGTTGACTTCTCACATTTCTATTAATATTGGGCTCATATCATCAAGAATCATGTGTCTGTTCTCAACAATCAACTCATCAATCATGTTAACCCAGTAAAAATGCAGGGAATTCCTAAATATGTATACATCACCCCCTTACAAAAAGCATGGTCTAGATGAAGAAGTTCCAAGCGTTTTTGTCACGCCCCGAACCGGAGACGTGAACAGCCGCCCGTTGCCCTGAATGTTGGCTGGATTTTTACAGAAAATTGGGCAGAACCTCCCCATAAATTGAAGGTCTCCCATGTACAAATAACCTGTTTAACCCTGTGAAATTCAAATCATGCTATAAAATAAACAAATGGCCATCCCGGCCTCTCCAAAATCAATCAATTCCCACAGCCAACATTCAGAACATCGCAAGGCTATAAAATCCCTAGCAGACCTAAACACAGACCTCTACTGTCATGCCTAACTAGAGCATGAGCAACACACACCGACGGACCTAATTTATACAAATGTATAACAAACTTCCCAAGTAGCATTCAAATACGTACAATCGCCTCAATGCAAATGAAATGAGAGTTTCACGAATAAATATACATAAATTATACAGTCATCCCAAAATAAGTACACGGCCAACTACGGACCTCAACAAGACCTCGCAGGGTCAAAATAAAATACGTAATTCAAGTTTAAACTTAAACTTAAAACCTCACCGTCCAAAATAACCAAATCCACCAGCAATCTATCAAGCCCTCGAGCAAAAATACGTCGCCCTATCGCAATGATCCTGTCTGAGGGGGGAGAAGAGAGGGGTGAGTATCTATGGGAGGATACTCAGTGAGTGAGGGGATTAATCTCAAGTACTAATAGTGTAGGTGAATATTGGAGTGTCAAATAATATCATTCATAAACAATAACTCAAGTTTCGGAATAAATCATGATATGTTCAATAAACTGATCTCATTTATCCAATCACACGATATCATACATATATGCATCCATTTAAAAATCAAGTATATCATAGAGCTGGCCAAAAGGATCCTGGCAAAGGTCAACCATGACCGAGGACAGGCGCATCGGGGGTTTTAATATGCAAAGTGTTCAAAATAGCTCTCTACCCCGACGTTGGCCGTGGGATTAGCCCTTGCTTACCCAGACTCGTCAATAGGTCACCGCCCGGTGCTAGACTGTGGCGTCACACACGTCCTCCCCCAAATGTGGGTTCAACCGTTCGTGCCTACGAAATATACAAACTGGCTGGTCACTAGGTCACCGCCCGGTGCTAGACGGTGGCGTCACACACGTCCTCCCCCGATGTGGGTTCAACCGTTCGTGCCTATGACTATATAAACTGGACATTTGCGGATACCTCCTGCAGAAGCGTATCCGGGCAACTCGTGCCTCTACAAAGTCCCTTTGTAGCTACGGAATCATCAATGCCATCATCATAGTATCTCATCACAAGTGGGCATCCCGATGCCCTCACAGTTCATCAAAACATTTCAAATACGTGTGCCAAATACATTTCATCAAAGTCATTTCAAATCAATAACCGATGCAATGGTAGTATAGAAAGCATTCCATTTCTCAAATCATGGCACAATTTCATTTCATTTCAAACATGGATGTATAATCGCAGAAAACATAAGTACGACACTCCAATAGTCACAAAACAGATTTTTGAGATTTAATATCACACGTCGAATCAATGCATATCAAAGCATGTTTTGATTTAAAACACGGTAAAATCGGATTTTCACCATTTCATGCAAGAGATTAGGGTCCCACTCACATTCTAGGGAGGGTAATCACTCCATATTTCCACAATCAAACCCGAATTTGACTCCTCGAGTCTCCAACAAGATCAACTTAGGGTTTCTCGGTTTGCAGACCTAGCTTCCGATCGCCAGGAGACTCAAGCTCGAACCTATAACGATTTCAATTTGCAGCAATCGTTAGAAATTAAACCTAAATACTCAGAGTATTCAAACCCTAGCATCAAAATTGGAGAACCTATGCTTACCTATGTAAGGCTGTGACTTAGGGTTCTCAGAGGCCTATTGGTGACTGCTGATTTGGGGCTTCCGCAGGTGGCAGAAGGCGAGCGAGCAGGGAGGCAGCAAAGCAGCCGCGCGCGCAGGAAGGAGCTATCGCGCGCTGGAGCGCGCGCAGGAGGCTGTCAGCCGGCGGCGAGGTTGCGCGCAGGGGAAATCAGCGCGCGAGCAGTCGCGCTGGGGCAGGGCTGTCGCACGCAGAGGCGCGAGCTGGGAGCAGAGCAACCGCGCGAGCAGTCGCGCGAGAGATAGGTGGCGACCCGTGGTGGGTCGCGGTGGCTGCGGGTGGCGGTGGTTGCGCCGAGTCGCGGCGGAGAAAGGTGGAGAACCGCGGGTGAGGAAGATCGCGCGAAAGGGAGACAGCGGGAGATAGAGAGAGATGGGACCGAGAGAGAGAAAGAGAGAGATAGAGAGAGAAGGTGGGTCTTGTTGGCCGTCTGCGGTGGCGGCAGAAGAGGAAGGATCGGCAGATCGCGGCGGGGGAGAGGGAGCCGCGGGGAGAGGGAGGTGAAGCGGCGGGAGATGGAGAGAGGAGAGGGGAGAAGGGAAAAGTGAAGGAAATTAGGGCTAAGCCCTAATTTCGATTTTCCTTTCTTTTTTTTTTTTTTCTTTTTTTTTTTTTTTTTTTTTAACTTTTATTATGATTATGATTTGTTAAAATATATAAAATAGATTTATAAATATTTAAATGAGTAAATAAATAATTTAATTAATAAAAGAAATATATACTCACTTTATTTTACAAATCGAAAATACGGATATTTTAAATATCCCAAAAATTTCAAATTATATACCTCAAAATCGAAAATCAATATAATAAAAATTTTCTCTCTCTATATATAAACGGAGAATAGGAAATACTAGTACGGACACCGTAGTGTCGGTGTTACATTTTCTAACCCCCTAAAAACAAGTTTCGTCCTCGAAACTGAAAGGAGATTAGGTACTTCCTTAGTACTGAGACATAAAGGACATCATGAATACGAGATAGTTCATTTGGCAACTCCAATCCGTGTGCCACACTTCCGACCCTCTCAAGGATACGGAAGGTTACAAAAATATCTGGGACTTAGATTGTCTCGCTGCCTGAACCATATAACTCCTTTTTAAAGGAAATACCATCGGGAAAATCATATCTCCTGTGGCAAACTCAAGGTGTCGCCGTCTATGATCGGCATATACCTTCTATCGGTCCTGAGCGGCTCTCATCCGCCCACGGATGACCCTAACTTTATCCTTCATTTCCAAATCAACTCAACGTTGCTGAGACGTCGCTCTCCGACCTCATCCCAGCATATCGGAGTGCGGCACTTTCTACCATACAAAGCCTCATATGGTGGCATCCCAATACTGGCCTGATAGCTGTTATATGCAAATTCGACCAGAGGAAGGTGCCGATCCCAACTACCCTTGAAATCCATTACGCATGCTCTCAGCATGTCCTCAAGCGTCTGAATGGTCCTCTCTGACTGACCATCAGTTTGCGAATGATAGGCTGTGCTAAAACTCAGCCTCGTGCCCATTGCCTCCTGCAACTTGGGCCAAAATCTAGAAGTGAATCTCGGGTCCCTGACTGATACTATCGTCACAGGAACACCATGCAGCAGAACTATCGTATCAATGTAAAGACGTGCCAAGGTCTCCAATTCAGCTCCTTTTGGGTGAAGAGATACTTTAAACTTCTGTGATCTGTGAATACTCTGCAGGTCACCCCATAAAGATAATGCCGCCATATCTTTAACGCGAAGACTATGGCTGCCAACTCTAAATCATGTGTCGGGTAGTTAACCTCTTGTTTCTTCAGTTGTCGCGAGGCAAACGCAATAACCCGACCATCCTGCATCAGAACACAACCCAATCCCTGTCGGCTAGCATCACTGTATACTGTATATTCCCGACTGCTAGTGGGAAGGGCTAAAATAGGAGCGGATGTCAACCGTCGTTTGAGCTCCTGAAAGCTCGCCTTACAACGGTCATCCCAAACAAACTTGACTCCTTTCTGGGTCAATCTAGATAACGGAGCAGCTATCCGGGAGAATCCCTCTACAAATTTCCGATAATACCCGGCCAAACCGAGAAAACTACGGATCTCGGTAACTGTCTGTCGCTGCTCCCACTTCGCTATAGCTTCAACCTTCCGCGGGTCAACATAAATACCCTCCGCGGAGACAATGTGCCCCAAAAATCCAATCTGTCTCGGGCCAAAACTCACATTTCGAGAATTTGGCATATAGCTGCTTCTCACGGAGTATCTGCAATATCACCCGAAGGTGCTGAACATGATCTTCATCACTCCGTTAATACACCAAAATGTCATCGATGAATACAATGACGAACCGATCTAAGTAATCGTGGAAAACTCGGTTCATCAGATCCATAAAGGCAGCTGGGGCATTAGTCAGCCCAAACGGCATGACTAGAAACTCGTAATGGCCGTATCGGGTGCGAAAAGCTGTCTTGGGCACATCTTCGGCCCGAATTCTCAACTGATGATAACCCGAACGGAGATCAATTTTAGAGAAAACCTTGGCTCCCTGCAGCTGATCAAACAAATCATCGATACGTGGCAGAGGATATCTATTTTTGATGGTGGCTTTATTCAACTGCCTATAATCCACACAAAGCCTAAATGTACCATCCTTTTTCTTTACAAATAACACCGGAGCACCCCAGGGTGAAGTGCTCGGGCGAATAAACCCTTTATCCAAAAGGTCTTGCAACTGAATTTTAAGCTCTCTCAATTCAGCAGGTGCCATTCTGTATGGCGGAATAGAAATAGGATTGGTTCCCGGCACTAGATTAATCTCGAAATCGAACTCCCGAACTGGTGGTAATCCGGGAAGTTCCTCAGGGAACACGTCTGGAACTCTTGCACCACAGGGACATCCTCACATAAGAGAAATTTGGCCCAGTGTCAATAAGGACACGGGCGTCGACTCCAAATATCCTCATGATCCCTGAATGTGATGAATGAAAAAATTAAAGATATTCAAAATGTAAATAAAAGTAGACAATTATATATATATATATATCAACTAGTTAAGCTTTTGAAGCTTTAACTGGTCAAAACTGTACATCGACATCATGACATACAAAATCTCATAGATAAAACATAACAAAAGTACTACACTGAGGGGTCTGCGGGAGGATTACCCATAATAACATCCGGGTTCGCCTGTGCGTCCTCCTGCGTCAACGCGAACACACGAGCCTGGGCCCTAGGCTGCTGTCGCGACGGTCCTGGCACTGTACTACTCCCGGCTGCAGTCCGAGGAGTGGTAAAAGCTGAGTGCGCAGGTACCCCCGCCGGCTGTGCCGAAGTACCAAGACGACTGCAAAGTCGATCCTCGACCTAAATCCAGACAGGCACTCATAATATGACCTTGCTTCCCACACTGGAAGCAAGTAACCCGTATTCTTTATGCCCCGTATGCATGGTGGTTGCCGCATTTGCCGCAGAAAGGCTATCTCTATGCCGTAAACTGTGTAGTGACACTAGAGGCTGGTGCCCCAAAACTCTGTGGTCGAGGTGATGGCATCTGCACCCAATGGGAGGTGTACGACTCATACACCTGCCTAAATGCATCACATGATGGTGACGAAACCGTGGCTATAATAGCCAGCTGAGAAAGTGCTAGAAGGATACACATAACGAGGAAACATCCTCGGATATTCTAAATCTCTCAGGTACAAATCTAGCATCTCGTCTAGTAATCATAATCTTACAAACGAAGAACTCAAATCAGATATGATTCAAACATTAAGGTTAGTTACGAAATAACTAACCCCCTAAAAATGAATAGCGTTACCAGTTTAAAAACCGATGGAAATGATATGCTAGGTTAGATACGCACCGTATCTAACCCCCTAAAAATAATAACTCATATGCCTATGACCATGTACTGGGATCTCATGACTGTAATGAAACTCTCATGCATTGAGGACTTTAAGCACAACACACTTGGGAATGTTTTCAAGACTCTCTTCCTACATAGCTCTCAACCTAGAGCTCTGATACCAATAAAACTGTCACGCCCCGAACGGAGACGTGAACAGCCGCCCGTTGCCCTGAATGTTGGCTGGATTTTTACAGAAAATTGGGCAGAACCTCCCCATAAATTGGAGGTCTCCCATGTACAAATAACCTGTTTAACCCTGTGAAATTCAAATCATGCTATAAAATAAACAAATGGCCATCCCGGCCTCTCCAAAATCAATCAATTCCCACAGCCAACATTCAGAACATCGCAAGGCTATAAAATCCCTAGCAGACCTAAACACAGACCTCTACTGTCATGCCTAACTAGAGCATGAGCAGCCGCCACACTGAGCGGACCTAATTTATACAAATGTATAACAAACTTCCCAAGTAGCATTCAAATACGTACAATCGCCTCAATGCAAATGAAATGAGAGTTTCACGAATAAATATACATAAATTATACAGTCATCCCAAAATAAGTACACGGCCAACTACGGACCTCAACAAGACCTCGCAGGGTCAAAATAAAATACGTAATTCAAGTTTAAACTTAAACTTAAAACCTCACCGTCCAAAATAACCAAATCCACCAGCAATCTATCAAGCCCTCGAGCAAAAATACGTCGCCCTATCGCAATGATCCTGTCTGAGGGGGGAGAAGAGAGGGGTGAGTATCTATGGGAGGATACTCAGTGAGTGAGGGGATTAATCTCAAGTACTAATAGTGTAGGTGAATATTGGAGTGTCAAATAATATCATTCATAAACAATAACTCAAGTTTCGGAATAAATCATGATATGTTCAATAAACTGATCTCATTTATCCAATCACACGATATCATACATATATGCATCCATTTAAAAATCAAGTATATCATAGAGCTGGCCGAAAGGATCCTGGCAAAGGTCAACCATGACCGAGGACAGGCGCATCGGTGGTTTTAATATGCAAAGTGTTCAAAATAGCTCTCTACCCCGACGTTGGCCGTGGGATTAGCCCTTGCTTACCCAGACTCGTCAATAGGTCACCGCCCGGTGCTAGACTGTGGCGTCACACACGTCCTCCCCCAAATGTGGGTTCAACCGTTCGTGCCTACGAAATATACAAACTGGCTGGTCACTAGGTCACCGCCCGGTGCTAGACGGTGGCGTCACACACGTCCTCCCCCGATGTGGGTTCAACCGTTCGTGCCTATGACTATATAAACTGGACATTTGCGGATACCTCCTGCAGAAGCGTATCCGGGCAACTCGTGCCTCTACAAAGTCCCTTTGTAGCTACGGAATCATCAATGCCATCATCATAGTATCTCATCACAAGTGGGCATCCCGATGCCCTCACAGTTCATCAAAACATTTCAAATACGTGTGCCAAATACATTTCATCAAAGTCATTTCAAATCAATAACCGATGCAATGGTAGTATAGAAAGCATTCCATTTCTCAAATCATGGCACAATTTCATTTCATTTCAAACATGGATGTATAATCGCAGAAAACATAAGTACGACACTCCAATAGTCACAAAACAGATTTTTGAGATTTAATATCACACGTCGAATCAATGCATATCAAAGCATGTTTTGATTTAAAACACGGTAAAATCGGATTTTCACCATTTCATGCAAGAGATTAGGGTCCCACTCACATTCTAGGGAGGGTAATCACTCCATATTTCCACAATCAAACCCGAATTTGACTCCTCGAGTCTCCAACAAGATCAACTTAGGGTTTCTCGGTTTGCAGACCTAGCTTCCGATCGCCAGGAGACTCAAGCTCGAACCTATAACGATTTCAATTTGCAGCAATCGTTAGAAATTAAACCTAAATACTCAGAGTATTCAAACCCTAGCATCAAAATTGGAGAACCTATGCTTACCTATGTAAGGCTGTGACTTAGGGTTCTCAGAGGCCTATTGGTGACTGCTGATTTGGGGCTTCCGCAGGTGGCAGAAGGCGAGCGAGCAGGGAGGCAGCCGCGAGCGCAGGAAGGAGCTATCGCGCGCTGGAGCGCGCCCAGGAGGCTGTCAGCGCGCGAGCAGTTGCGCGCAGGGGAAATCGGCCTGCGCCGGGTCGGCCGCTGGGGCGGGCGCGTCGCACGCAGAGGCGCGAGCTGGGAGCAGGGCAACCGCGCGAGCAGTCGCGCGAGAGATAGGTGGCGACCCGTGGTGGGTCGCGGTGGCTGCGGGTGGCGGTGGTTGCGCCGAGTCGCGGCGGAGAAAGGTGGAGAACCGCGGGTGAGGAAGATCGCGCGAAAGGGAGACAGCGGGAGATAGAGAGAGATGGGACCGAGAGAGAGAAAGAGAGAGATAGAGAGAGAAGGTGGGTCTTGTTGGCCGTCTGCGGTGGCGGCAGAAGAGGAAGGATCGGCAGATCGCGGCGGGGGAGAGGGAGCCGCGGGGAGAGGGAGGTGAAGCGGCGGGAGATGGAGAGAGGAGAGGGGAGAAGGGAAAAGTGAAGGAAATTAGGGCTAAGCCCTAATTTCGATTTTCCTTTCTTTTTTTTTTTTTTTTTTTTTTTTAACTTTTATTATGATTATGATTTGTTAAAATATATAAAATAGATTTATAAATATTTAAATGAGTAAATAAATAATTTAATTAATAAAAGAAATATATACTCACTTTATTTTACAAATCGAAAATACGGATATTTTAAATATCCCAAAAATTTCAAATTATATACCTCAAAATCGAAAATCAATATAATAAAAATTTTCTCTCTCTATATATAAACGGAGAATAGGAAATACTAGTACGGACACCGTAGTGTCGGTGTTACAGTTTTTCTTTCATAATCTCCAAATGATTCGATAAAGTATGAGATGGGTCCATCTTAGAAGTCAACATTTGTCCCGAGTTCAATATACGCTCTGAACTTTTCAAATCTCTAGCTCTCCTCCAACGGTCTAGAAGAGTGCGTCCAATAACCACCATCTTCGTAGAAAATGAGAATATTAGATTGGACACACAACCAACCATAATATTATAATAAATCTCAAAACATTTGTTTAAAAGTATTTACTCAAATCTCAAACAATTTTATGTTAAAAAATTCAATTTTCAAACATAAATAAATGAGTATAAATACAAATAAATATGGGTGCAACAACAAATTTTCACCCGGGTAGTCAAAATAAAGGAGAATAATTTTCTTAACACACAAAAATTTTCAAAAATTTTTTTGTACTAAAAATAATTTTTTCTACAATTTTAAACAATTTTTGAGTTTAAAAATCAATAAAATTATTTTTTGACTCCAAAAAATAAATTCAAATCAAAGAAAAATCCAGCAAGACTTAAGAATTATTTCCATAAAAATTCTGACCAGAACAGAGCTTACACGTGCCCCCACGCACAACCGTAAGTGGCTTTGCAAAAAATAAAAAGAAAATATTCATCCTCTTACGTAGCTACAGGCGGATGAGGCCCACATGCCATCTTCCTAGTTACTGATGGTCACCTAGTTTCTGCTATCCCCTATTTTCGATACGTTTGAGATCAATGGTGGTCTCGATCTTCTAATCAGACACCTCCAATCTAGAGTTTGGGCTACATGCGCCATTACCAAGAGGGGGAACAATTCAGGGGCACTTTTCATCCTCTTTCTCATGTCACGGGATTTCTACAATTTGAGTTTATTTTCAAATGGTCATATATCTCTCAATTTTGAACAATTTTTCATGTTCTTTATGTAGTTTAGAAAAATTTTTCAAGAGAATTTTAACCATATAAAAATTAAATCACGAAACACAATATTCTAAAATATACAAGTACATAAAGTTTTGACTAGGGTTTGAAAAACTCAAAATGTAATCTATGCATGCATGTTGAATTTTGTAGATTTGATCCTCATGGAATAAGCATGCTATAGTGTAAAAATTAAGAGCATTTCGTTAAATCTATTTTGAGTTGCCATTAACGAACCATAAATATTGTACATGGCATTTTCGTGTGTTAACACTCAAAAAAGATAGGAAACACCCAAGTATATCTCTGACACCAATGTCGATGAAAACAATCAACAAACTTCATTTTTCATGCATAAAATTCTACGAATCTAAGATGGGTTACAATCACTTATTTCTTTTTGACGGTTAGATATTTTAGATTTAGAAGATTATCACAAAATGGATTATTTTCTTTTATTCACAATACAAATGTCCTTGATGGAATGATCAATCTTCTCCAAACCTTTTCTCTCTCTTAATTCAAATTCACTACTTTCTTTCTCTCTCTCTCTCTCTTAAAATACTTCACATCCCTTCCTTTATTTTTTCAGTCATGTTTAATAAAAAAAAAAAAGAACCCGAAAAATTCAGAATTGATTCATTATGGGAGTTGAGAGAGAGAGAGAGAGAGAGAGAGAGAAAGTTAAAGAAGAAAGGGAGTTGAGGGGTAGTTATCAAAAATTACTCACTCATTTAAATTCAAATAATCAAACACTACAAGAAAATAGAATATCATCGACCAAAATTAGCGATGGAAACTTATCCGTCGCTAATAGAGACGGATCTACAACGGTTTAACGACCGGTGGAGGGGAGAAAAAAATTAAGGATTAGCAAGAGATCTGAGATGTAATTATCGATGAAGATACCGATGGAAAATATCAGTCGGTATTTCCGTCACTAAAATAAGCGCCAATCTCAAAAACATGTCATGCGACAATTTTTGGATAGAGTAGCGACGGAATAGACGACGGATTACCATCAAAATTTTTTCCATCGTGAAAATCGCCGTTGAACAAAAAAAAAAAAAAATCCGATTAAAATTTAAAGACAAATCAACGAGCGAATTAACGATATATTTTAGCAAGGGATCGTCGTTGATCCATCGCAAAACTAACTTTTGACATTGCACACATTCACACTCTGACGAATGAGACTTGTTTAATTTTTTTTTCCTCTCTATCTCTCTGCTCTCTCGCTGTCCTAGATCGATGCACCCCATCCGTTGCATATGTCGAAATTAGAGATCTAAAGCCACTCTCAAGGTACGGTTCTTCTCCATACCCATCTCCCTTTCAATTTGGTTTTAAATTTTTCATTTCCTCTTTATCTTCACTTGCTATATTACGATGTTTCATTTGTCTGTTTTACTTAATTTGTATTGAAGCAGAGTAGGATTTTAAGGGTTTTGTGTTTGCTACCAATATTATAAGAATGTTAATAGATCCAATTGTTAGGGTTTTGAAGCTCCAATTTTTAGGGTTTTTGTAAATTTTATTGTTTTAATAAAATTTAGGGTTTTCACTGTCCTCGTCTTCTCTCTTAGGGTTCTTCATCTACTTCATGTAAATTTGAGGGTTCCTGTGTTCTTTGTCATCTCCCTTAGGGTTTCTATCGATTGAATTTTAGGGTTTTAAGAAGATGAATTACACAGAAACAGAAGAGGCATACCTCATTGAATCTTCACAAGGGATCACTTTTGAGATTTATGAATTTTGTGATTTATGTTTTCACGAGTAGCATTTCGACATCCCTTGGGAACATAAGTGCATTATGATTGATAGAGCTTTCCGGAAACAATCTCTCTGGGAAGATCCCTTCTTAGCGTGGCTTTTTTGCATTTTTAGATGTCTCAAACAACTATTTTGGAGGAACCATATCATGTGGCAAGGAGTTTGATACATTTCCAAACACTTCATATGAGGGGAATTCAGTCTTTCACTGTCAAAATTGTGCGGGAAAACAAAAGACAGTAGCACTAGTTTCAACTTTCAAAAAAAACAGAGTACTATTTGCCTATGGTAAAAATCCTATCAACAGTGTCATGAGTTCAGGATATACATCGAAGCCATTCTCTTAAGCTTTCCATCAAATTGACCCAAACATAACATGAAGTAAATAAGAATATGTGGGGGACCAACGATCAGTTCTTGATACATAAATTACTACCCAGAATCACAGCTAAAAGAAAAAAAGAAAAAGGACTCGAGAAAAACATGGAATCAGACAAAGCTTTACATGTCCTCTCTTGCATCAATAACATCAACAGTGGCAGTGCAAGACAACAATCTCTAAAACAAAGTGAAGAAGGCAGCACATGTGAATTGCTTCACCTTCCTAATCACAACAAATGATCTCCTCCCAACAATAATTCTGCCACCACTCCCTCCTCTTGATTTCCTTCGAATCTTTTTACCGCTACCGCTGCTTCTATAAACCACCCTATCTTTGACTCTTCCTAAAATTTCCTTCTCCTCACATGTTCACACTCTTTCTTTGAAAATGTGTAGCTCCTCAAGTACATTTGCCTGCATGAAATGCTGTCAACCACTCTATTATGTACTCGCCTGCACCATCCGGCAGTGGCTGCCGCTATCTTCCCCACCGATTTCACAAACTCTACATCAGATTCTGGCCATTTGTAGAGTTTTACATATGTTGTTCTCACTGGGATCCTAGCGTCAGTCGCACATTTTGTTATGCATACTGAGCTCATTGTTCTGTTTTCAACATAGAGAGAGAGAGAGAGAAGGGGGGAGGTATTTGGTTTGACTTGTTTATTTCTTTTGTATCAACCCCATTTAAAATATTTGTCTATGGATGTGGTTTGATGGAGAATCAATGCGGTTGCGTGGTTTTATGCTCTTAAACGTGCAATAATAAGATGATTATTTGAGAATGTTTAGTTTGGTTATTTAACTTTTATTTTTGATTTATAAATAATTTTTAATTTTTAAGTCAATTTAAGAAAAAGTAGTACAAGTTTTTTGATAAAATTATTTAAATTTATTTTTAAATAATTTTATATATTTGGTTAAATATGCCAAAAAAATTATCCAACCAAAAATGATATGTAATTAATTTTAAACAAAAGTAAAGATATATAACTAATTAATTTAATTAATTTGTTTTATATTACAATTTTATTGATAATTCTATTTGTTTTCTTTTGGCATTCTTTTGTTTTAATAATTTCTAATGTAATTGCAATTTGGTTGGTGCAGCACGACATAGACAGTGAAGTTTTTGGGACAAGGTTGGGAGTTTCGGCCTCATACATTTCAGGTGCGTTCTCTTTCTTTAAAGAGAAGACAAAGAGGATTCACAACCTTATATACATACATATGATGCATATGAAGTTTCACTCTGCCACGACTTGTTTTCTGCTTCCTAGATTCCTGATTCTTTGTTGCCCATATAGGTGCCCTTAGGCATTCTCTACAGGAGAGGCTAAGCAAAGGTTTATTAGGCAAGGGCCGTGATTAAATCTATCAGAAATTTCGCACAAGTATAGGTTGGTCCTCAATTAAAGTATTATTTCATGTTTGTGAATGTCATTACGCTTTTGCTTATATCTCTACTCTACCATTTATAATTGATTTTCTACCATGAATATATTAAATCTTTTGTTCTTTCTATCACTGAGAATTGGAAATACTATTTGCTTAAAATTATTGAATGAGTAGTCACTGTTAAGATATAAACAATAAAGTATATGCTTCGACAGCTTAAGCTTTTGGGAAATTAGTTATTGATGTGGTAATGTCTTGACTTTGATACTTGGCAGGCTCTTGTTATCTCCATTTAATCTCTATGCTTTTGAATAAAATTGAAAAAACCTGTGTTTTTAAAACCCTTAATTAGTCTCATTAGGCAAGGTCTCGACTATTTCATTTGATGTTTTTTAAAGATAAGCAATTATTTGGCACTCTTGAGACCATGTATTCTATTACAATCTATGTTGTCCCCTTTTTTTTACCTCTTCCTTCCTCTAAGATCATGTAACACAATTTTTGTCAAATTTTATAGGCTGTTAACTTCTTCTGCTTTTCGATGTTTTTAATATATAATTTTGTGTATTCGGGGACTGGTTTAATTGTTTTTTACCCAATTTACGACATAGAGTTGAGCCATGAAATCGCAAGTTTTCATGATCTTAGATCTCTTTTGTATTTGTAGGAGTTATTAGAGGGCACAGAATATGAATGAAAAAATGTCTATGTGAGTCCAGTAGGGTGTGAATCCTCTGTCTTCCTCTTTTTAGTAGGAGAACAAAGTAAATTCTTGGTGAGCATTTTAAATCTACTTTCTTATGCCCAAATGAAATATATGATGGATAAAGTAATTAAGTCAATAGGTTAATTTCTTGACATCTTATTCAACTTATTTGAATTAAGTCAGGAGCGGAATGTATGGCGGAAGATAACATTTATGTTCAAAGTAGCATTTCCAAAGTTCAATCCTTTAGGGAGGAAGCCCGCAAACAGATATATATGCCCCCTTCCTCCATTCATGGTTTGTGAGCTATCCTTTTACAACTTAACTTCCATATTACTCATATATGATAATACATTTATTTTTCCTATACAGAATATCCTTCGATATGGGGTCGATTGATCGTAGTTGGATGTATTGTCGTTTAATTAATGGGTACTTGACTAATGAATTTGTAGAGGGTGTTAATGAGTTCTTGAATTTTGCATGTTCTCAACATCTGTTCATGGATGGATTCAAGATTAGATATCCATGCCATAAATGTCAGAATCATAAATTTTTTAGTCAAGATGATGTCGCAGTGCACTTGTTCTCTAGAGGGTTTGTGAATGGTTATACCATATGGGTTCTCCATATAGATCCATGGTTGCGGATGCCTTAGACCCTCAAATGTATTGGAATTATGGTTATGATCACATCAATGTTGACAATACTGAGCCTCCTAATCCTGATGCGGTATTGTTTTATTGAAAACTGTTGAAGAACCATTATGGAATGGGTGCAAAATGCAAACAACGTTGTCAGCTATGTTATAAATGTTAAATTGAAAGTCAGAGTTCAACATGAGTGAGGCATGTTTTGATCGCATCAATGGGATTATTCAAACCATGTTACTGGAAGATTCGAAATTGACAAACAATTTTTACGGAGCAAAGAAATTACTGAAAAAACTTGGCTTTGAATATGAGAAGATTGATATTTGTGAAAATTATTACATGTTATATTATCAAGAAAATCGAGGTAAGACTAAGTGAGTGGTATGTTTGTGGATTTTGAGTTTGGCATACAAATTTTCTGGTAGTCTTGTCTGTTCTCCTCATCACTTTGAGCTGCTGGAATGTCCCTGGAATGAGGTGAGTCTAGCATCCAGGATGTTTGGTCCTTTTCCAATGATATCTCAGTGCCGTGACACCCAGATGGCATTGCCGCCTATCTCAAACATGCTTGGATCCCTAAATGGATGAATTCTTTTGGAAGTGGCATCTTTTTTTTTTAAGGGGGTGGGGGTTCATGATGAGTATCTGGAATTATTGTGGTGATTGTTATCTTGGAAAAAATAATACCGAATGTGCTGGACCAGTTAATATTGTTGGGAATGGAGTCACTTCCCTTCTCTCTCTCTCTCTCTCTCTCTCTCGCTCTCTCCCCCCCCCCTCTTCTCCTTTTCCTTTTCCTTTTCCTTTTCCTTTCTTTCTTGTTGCTTTTCTTTACTCAAGTCTGGCACAGCACAGCCTTGTGACCTCTAAAATTCTGATTGTAAGCTTCTAATTTTGGACTTTTATCATTCTCCAACTTGTTTGTTTGATAATATTAAAAAAAAAAAAAAAGAAAAGAAAAGAAATCCATTGCTAGTTGTGTAGAGAACTTGTTCCATTTATATGATTGGCTTCTCTTCACTTTTATGTCTCTCTCTCTTTCTATCTCTACCTGAATGTTCCTCCAAATGTTGGTGTCCAAAAATCAGCTGTAGTCTCATTTGCAACTGGATATGTGCTTGATATTGGCACAAGACACAGACTCCATTTAACATTTCGTTTTTTTTCTGATTTGAAAGAATGCAACAGAGGGTTTCTTACACCCAAAAGGTCAAAGACATCACGTGTAGACCTTTTTCTAATATCTCAAGAAAAGAGAGACTGGAAACAACTATTTGCCTCCTTTTTCTAATATCTCAAGAAAAGAGAGACTGGAAACAACTATTTGCCTCATTTGGTTCAAAAGACTTTCGTGATACCCCATACTACTACTACATCCACTCCCATTTCCTATTCAATCACTGTTTCGAATTTTCATCAAGTGGCGTAACCTATGCACAAGAAAACTTTGTCTAAAAATCAAAATTTAATGTGGTGGTCTCTTTTATGTTTCTGTTGGAACAGGTCCATATCATCCAGGAAGCATTTTCTGCTTGTTCTAGAATTGAGAATTTATTACTTACAATAGTAGAGATGTCTGGCTCTATCTGAACATAATATTGTACCAATTTAAAAATTTAACGTTTATGAGAACAATACCTATACTAAAAATAGTGGGATGAAATTATGTAGAAGGTACATTTTACTGGTGGCATGGTACTATGCATCTTTTATATCTTTGGATATTTGCTTCGGGTTTGCTGGTAGTGTTACCATTTAGCTTATACATAGAATGGTGACCTGATTTCAGTCATGGTTCTACCAAAGCATGCAGGGTCAGCTTTACCTTTTGAATGGAACATGTTATACAGCTTCTAGGCTATTTCATTATGTTCTAGAGTAGCTATTTCATTATGTCCTAGAGTAGGGATTATTTCATTATGTTCTAGAGTAGGGATTATTTACCTGTGGCTTCCATCCCATCTCATCAAGACAATGGAAAGTGGCTTCATTGACTGCCTGATTCTCAATTGCAAACCTTGTTACGCCACTATTTACATTTCACTTATTTTACTCTAAATTTTTTTGGTGCCTACTTAATATGCGCAACAAACATTCAAATGGCGAGACAAAAATTCAGTTTCGATGTATAATGCATGGAAAGCTTCATACAGTCGGAGATATTCGAATATGCTTTTATCGGCAAGGAAGCAAATAATGGAAGCCCTTGGAACAACCAATTTGTCTGAAACCAAAGGTCATCCCATATGATAGCTGTTGTTTGGGATGAATTGATTGAGAAACACGGGAGTACAGCCAAGTGGCAATAGAAGTCAAACGCTACTAGACAAAACCGGAATACAGAAAAAGAAGGTGAAATTACAAAGCACACATCCAGTTCCATTCCATTTGCGACACACATAAAGAGGATGGTTTGTATCTCCTTCTTATTTACAGAGTTTCTAATTTATATACAGTTTTCTTAATTACTAATGGTTTTTTTTTTCTTCCAGACTAAAGAAAGTATGCAATCGGTTTCCTATCTTGAACTCTTCAATCGAACACATAGGTGTGATAAAGGCAAAGGGTAGTACGTTGACAAGAAGTAGGAATCAGTTAGTATAAGAGACATTCATTATTATTTAATTATATATAATATTTAAATATCAATCATTTCAGAAATCTAATTATATATGTTTGATGTAGGGCAAGTACAAATAATTGCTTGAGGAGAAATATGGATCAGATAACACTAGTCAGCCAGACTTTGATGTTGGATCATGGTGTGAGGTCACAAGGGGTCGGATGAAGGGACGTGTATATGGTTTTGGAGAGAGAATTGATGACATAGCATCCAAAATGTCCCCTGGTGCCACTTTAGCTCCATGCATGCCTTCCTCACATATATATACTAAGGAGGAGGTTGATAGAATGATGGCTAAAATGAGAAGTCAAGTGATACAAAACATGCGGAGCGAACTATTGGAAGAAGTGCAAAGTCAAGTGAGAGAGCACACGGAGGCATAAATTCGTGAGATCCTCGCACAAATAGGTAACGAAAATACACCACCTGGCTTTGATACCACTCAGTCTCCAGATTCTGATCACCTATCTCAGTGACTTTGATGATTTTATCTTGATGTCCTTTCTTTCATGGAACATTACGAGTTGCACTTTCATGTACATATAACATCTTGTACTTTCTTTTATGATTTTATCACACCACCTGACAAATTGTTGTTCATTTTAAACACCTATTTGATGTACTTGTTGCACTTTCGGTACATGAGACTGTACTTTAATTTACTTAGTTTTTTTATCTGTTGTAATATTTGAGTTTCGTTACACGAGATTGTGTTCATTTTCTTGTTTAAATTGAACTTTGGGAATATAAGCTTCTGATATTTTAGGTAATATCAGAATTGCATTCGAATAGGTACATCGATATACTAGGTTATTGGATATCAGATTAAACAAAAAATTTGCAGCCCAGATAAATAAAATCAACGACGAATTTCCGACAGATATATTCCATCGATAACATCTACCAACGCTGATCGGTCACTGAATTCTATCATCCAGAAAATGTCTTTCCGATGGATCACAAACGAAAATCAATGAAGGGAATTTCCCTTTGCAGATCTGTCACTAATTATCAAGGAATTAATAACAAAATTTTGTTCCCTCGCTAAAATATCCGTCGCCAAACCCTCGCTGATTTCCTTTTTTGTCGGGAATTATCACCGACGGATTAGCGACAATTTTGACCGTCGCTAATATTTCATCGCTAATTTTTTTGCCTCCGTTAACACTTTACCGATGGATTAGCGAGGAATTTCTTTGTGATTGATGTTTTTCGTTGATAATCTATCGCTAATACGACACAAATCATCAATGGATTAGCGTCGATCTTTTCTTAGCGACGGTTTTATCTATTGCTAAGTTGTTGAAAAAATTACCGATAGAATATTTTGGTCGCTAAAATTAGCGAGATCACTTTCAACGACCACATTACCGACGGATTAAATCCATCGCTGATAGTTATCAATGAAGGATTATTTATTTTTAGCGATGGATATTTCTATCACTGAAAGCCTATTTTCTTATAGTGATATTTGAATGGGTTTGAGTTGGATCTACCTCAAGGGCGAACCCGCACCCAATTTCCAACACTTACGATAATAGACATCAAGGAAAGAAAATATATAAAACCTGTGCAGTGATGTAGTTCAGCGAAGTAACTAGACACATGAGCTACAAGTTCTTTAATAGGATTTTGATGCCATAAACACTCGATATATTAATCTGCAAAACATTTGAAAAAACTGCAAAATTGGCTAAAAGCTCAATCAAGGTAACTCAACCGCCCCGTCCATACCCACCCCAGAAAGGTATATTAGAGACAACGGAACACATACGTAGTATGCATGTTAGTGAATGCAAAGGGGTAATATCATAGCATTCTCCAGCTGAACTTGCCAAAGTTTTCCAATAGTCTTCTTACATATTGAAGATTTATGTAGAAGCATTTTAGTGAGGTCCCACAAGAACTGATGGCCAAAAAATATAGATCCCTGAACGCACCAAAGATTGTATATTGGCTTCCTCTAATGCCTCTCCTTAACCATAGACTTCGCTTTCTCTATTCTTATTGTATCCAATGGTTTGATAAAGATTATTGCGATTCAGTCACCAAGAGAGTACAGCATCACCGACTAAAGTGCATAAAAACCTTAATAAATCTTCAAACCCTATCGATATAATTGGATAGAAAGATTTAAAAAAAAAAGAAAGGAAAAAGTTAAGGGAGAAAATTGATTATTTTCTTTTATTCGAAAGTTTTATGTAAAAAGAAAAGAAAGAAAATGGAGTGATTTTTAATATAAAAAATTTTCTTCCTAAAAGTGGGAAGAAAATGAAAGAAAAGTAGAGAAAAAAAGTTGTCTCATAAATATACCAAATTTATCCTTTAAAGCTGAAAATAAAATTTATTATTTCTAATAAATCTCATTTCTTTTCTTTTCTTTCGTAAAACTTTCAAACAAAATTGAAAAAAATTAAAATTTTCTTTTTCTTTTTTCTTCCTTCTAATTAATTTTTTCTTTTCTCTTTAAAACTCTCAAATAAACTATAAGTGGATATTTGATATCATTCAAATTAAGTAATTTGAAAAAGTAGCTTATACATAATTTTTTTTTATCATATTAAAATTTGAATTTAGATTATAAAATAAAAAAAAATTATAATTATTAAACTGTATCATAAAAATTACAAAACTTCTCTAAACCCTTTATGCAGATGACCTTATCTTGATTTTTCTGTTGCCATCAAAAGTCATTACACGTAAAAGTTCCGATTAAAAAAAAATGGATATTCTCTAGATGCCCTTATCGTACTTTCCTTCTCTGCCATTTTTATTTTTTTTCGTGAGATATTGTCTCATATACCGTCTCTCTCTCCACGAATTCATGTTCCATTAACTCTCTCTCTCTCTCTCTCTATTATTTGTTTTAATAATAACGTTTTATTTCTTTTTTTATACAAATAACATTTTATTTCTGTTATAATACTATAAAGTTATAACACTAATTTTAGTTGTATATTATAATATTTTTTTGTCAGAATGAATAGTTTAACTATTTTGTCATGTCTACCAAAATAAAGCATATGATATTTCAAGCTTATGATTTTCTTACCTCCCATTTGTTAAAGCAAAAAACATATTAAATCATATGTAACGTGACTGAGATCTATCGTTACTATGCATTATGTGAATGTTAATTTTTTTTTCAGTATTTTAGATGAACAATATTTTAACATCTCTGAAAAAAGTACATAATTTCCTTTATGAATTAAAATCAATATTATCTTAATCACTATTAGACAAAAATGAATAATATATTCAAAAACTTGTCATGCTAGTTATTGCATCAATAAATTGCTTCACAATGTTCAATATCCGCTCTATTATTTAATATGGGACAGTTTGGTACATTTACTTATAATATCCTCGTTGCAATTTTTAATACCCAAAATTTTTCTAGATAACCGAGCTGATACACGCGCATCCAAACAAATTTGAAAGCTTATCTTTCCCCCCAATAGTTTTCCCTCTTTATTGTGGTCTCTATTAGGAGGATTCTATTTCTTTCTGTTATTTTTATTCTATTTAATTAATTAGGAGAGTTCAAGTAATTAGAAATTTTATATTCTAGAATTAAAATTTGTCCTAACTAGTATAAAAGGAGAATAGTAGTCACTTGTATGATGGTATTCTTTTTTCTCTTAATAAAAAATTTTATTTGATTTTCTTTAAATTTAATTATTGTTCCAATCATAATCACCCTATTTTAACCCTAATTATTGAGACCTAATTGCCTAAACCCGACCCATGTCACATACACTTTGAACCACCTTCATTATAAATTATTGTTTAAACAAACTTATTTATAAGAACTTTTGATCATGCCTGCCCAAGTGTTGCCAAATTGGCCTTGAGTTGATTAATCTTCACCAAAGAAAACCTCTTGCACAAATATCTCCCAACCAATTCTTGTAATTATAAATATAAATAAATGCATAAATGGCAGTGGTATATTGATTAGAAACCATATAAAGAAAATCAGCCCCATTTGCCATGTAGATGGTAAACCAAGTTTCAGATTGTAGGATGCCACGCAACACATAGCTAGAACTGGAAAGCTGCAAAATGTGAATACCATCTAGCAGCATACATCGATCTAATGGAAATTGACATCAGATTTCACAAAATAAGAACTCTAAAGATTTCTATCTAGGAGGAGTAGTCTAGAAAAGGAAAATAGAACCTTAAAAGGGGAACAGGAATTAAAGACCTTGAGTAGGCAAGTATGTTAATGACCGAAAAGCTCCAAAATAACAAGAACAAAAATAATTCTTGACAAACGATGGACTCGCTTATCTAAGATGAAATTTCAGGGAAACTAAAGCAACGGGCACTTGGTATGCCTTCCGGCATTGAGATTTGTACGGATTTAATCATTTTTTTTTAATTTTCTAAAACAATTTATCAAAAAAAAATTATTCATAAAATAACCCTCATTTGTCGCATATTGAACATGCGACAAAGGTTAAAACATACAAGATAGGAGAAAAAAAAATAATAAAAAATGCATGTCGCATGTTCAACATGTGACATATGCATTTTCTTTTTTTTTTTTTTTCTCTCTTCTTGTCTACTATGTTTTAAGGTTTGTCCTATGTTCAACATGCGACAAATGAGAGTTATTTTACTAATTTTTTTCTGAGTTGTTTTAAAAAAAATTTTTAAAAATGGGGTCAAATCGGTACAAATCTCTCCAGCATTTTCAGAACAAGGATGGACATCCTCCACGATACCTCTCCACCTCCGAGGCTCTCAGCCTGCAATTTGAGCAAGAAAAAGAACAGAAAATTAAATTTACAATAGAGAAATATTCTAAGTCCATATACACAATGCAACTAATAAACATTAAAAAATCTAAAAAGAAAATAAATAATAATATCGTATCCAATGTCAAAACTCTCGTATTTTGGGATAAGGGGAAGAGAATACATAGACAGTCTTCCCCTTGCTTCTTCTTTTTTTTTTTTTGCAAGAACGCTGATTCAAACCCTAAACCTCAAGAACACAATGGGAGACTCCACCATTGCGTCAGGCCTACCCTTCAAAAAGAAAATAAATAATGTTGAGGAAAGTTACCTCTGTAATCTTAATCCCCTGCCTGAAGCTTCTCACAGCAACAATTTGACACATGGTTTAGTCCACAGTGCAACCAAATGATCCTGATATATCAGACATGGAAAATGGAGGATAAGAGAACTATTCCTTCTTCACGGGTTCACAGAAGCTCCCTCATCCGGCAAGATGCCACTATCAATCTCGATTGCATATTTGTCAGAAGGAAATAAAAACACCATGAGCAGGTAGGTGAGTTTGTGTGACAGGCTAAGCTCTTCATAATGACAATCACTCCACAGATCAAATCTGCAGATGCTTTGGGAGCCACACATTTAGGATCAGATATCTGTCGATGCATGTGTTTGAATCTGCATGAGTACAAATGTGTACACCATCCATAAACATGTCTAGAAGACGGTAACGCATTAGCTTGCTGTTGAGGTTTAGTTAAGAGGGACATAACAATATTACATATGCAAATACAGATCACCTTATCAAACTAAGTAAATAGCTTCTAACAACAAAGAGGCAAAAATTTCCATGTTAATTTCCATGTTACCATACAAATAATTAGGCTAAGAGGACCATCGGTATTTCGAAACTGGAAAGAAACATTGCCAGCAACCTGTCACATACGGCCAACAGTCAAAACAGTTCTTTAAACAGCAGAATCTTAAATCCTGACACTTTCTTGCTGCCTGCCACGCATTAAGAAACCAAGCTGCTTAAGAACACGCACATATCTAACAACAAATGTGCATATTCAATTAGTATTACCACACTACACTTTTCCAGCTAGAATAGCAAACTTAAATTCAAAGTTGTCATCATTCCAATTTAAAAAAGGGTTAAATAAATAGATAAACCAAAAAACAAGCAAACAAAAGAAACAGAAAACCACATTTTAACCACTATTTGAACTTAGAGCTAAATACTGCTCGTTGATGAACCCAAAAATAAAAATTTTGCCAACCTTGTCCAGTCACGCAATGATAAATAAACAAATACAATACCATATAATAACCAACAAATAATATGTATTTATGCCTTCAACATATGAGGCAGCAACAAGAAATTAAATGGACACTATACGACCCGATGGAATTGAGTAAAACACGGATTCCACTTATTCATCACTTATTCACCTGCATAGCATTTTTTTCAAAAGAAAAGAACTTAAAGAGACAAGATCAATAGGAGAATTCCCATTTTTTAGGGAGAAAAAATGGATTGCTTCACAAAACCCCTTTAGAACACACTATGGGAAGACAAACCATCAATGCATCTACAAGGATTACATTCTGAAGAATGAGTGGCTACACCCAGGTTTACTTCAAACTCAAACATAAGAATCACAAGACTTTAGATATCTTTACAAAAAAAATAAAATAAAATAAAATAATAATTACAATAGATACAACAGAGATTCAAATCTTGATCAACTCTCAAACTGCAGAAAAACAATGATAAATTAGAACCTTGTAAAGGGAGATAGCTCAAAAAGAAATCCCACTGGCTATAATTTTGAGAACTCTTAATACCAGAGTACCTGATCATCTAAGCACAGAGCCAAGCCAGGGGAAGTTTCAAGCAACTACCAGAGCACACCAAATCTATCAGCTGCTTGAGGAAACGTCATCATGATTCTCAATAGGTTGGATTCAAAGGAACTAGCCTCATATCATCCTAACCAAATTGTGTCAGCTTTCTTGATGACTGATCAAATTGAGCCCAGGAAAGCACACCCAACATGACACGATCAACTGAACCACAGGTTCGAGTTTTCAGAATATGCCGAATACAATTACATGAACCATCCAACTTCAAGATGTGATAAAGATCTGGATGACTTAATAACTGGAGTCTTCGGACCAAAATAGTGGAAACCCCCTAACCTGAGGTGTCAATCTCCTTCCCATGATCTTCTTCGTTAATGTGTCTTCTCAACCTTCTAAACCATATAGCATGGTCCATGGGATAGGGGGTTCCACATAGACTATCAACATAATCAGCAAATGCCTTTAGCACTGCTGATATGTCTCCAAGCTTCTGTTGAATTAACCTCCTTGACCAAGAAGTCTCCCTCCATTGTAATGCTCCCTCAACTGAATCCAGTTCAGGCATGTCCCCACCAATAGAGTAATAAAGCAGATAAACTAGGCTCTCTGCATCTGAAGCTGAACATAACTTTCCCTCTTGTAGAGCATTAGTTGATGAAAAATGAAGATTCATAGCTGGGCGATCCCTCTCTTCTAAGATGGCATGACCCCAACCAATCAGGACAAAATATGGCTGTCTCATGCCAGACCTTACACAAATCACGTTCTCCAGCCGGATATCACCATGACGAATGCCAGCAGAAGCGGCAGTTGAAAGGGCAGATAAGCAATCATGGCAGCACCTAATAGCCTCAGCCAAACCAAATCGCCCATCAGTAACCATATTGGCAACTGTTTCGCCAACTGGACTTGTTACCAGAATTGGGGTCCCACACCAAGGGTGTTCACAAGTTCCACTTGAGCTTACTTGTTGACATTGACCAGGGTGTATAAGCCTGCCGGATGCACTCAGTTGAGGTAAATACTTGCTAGATAAACCTTTTTGCTTCATAATACTCAATATTTTTGTCTGCCTTTGAACTTGGTACCATAAGTTCATATCTTCCCATGCTGGTTCCAGCTGAGAAGGGTGGGAACCAACATACAAAAATAGAGCCGTTCCTGGATCTTCAACTGAAGATGCAACATAATATAAAAGCTCATTGTCGCTTAAAACCTCATTGATCTGATAGCCCTTTTGCCGGTTAGAGTCCTCCAACCATAAACATGATCCTACTTCCAGCTTCATCAAATGTCCTGCCTCCATCTTAATAGATTCATCATTAACTTCAACAATTTCAGGAGAAGCACTTCGCTTCTGGTATTGAAATAGACCATTTCCGTTAACAGAAGAATCTTTCAATTGCCTTTCAATTCGTCTTGTTTGTAGACGAGAACCGTGGTCAGCAGCCAAATCTTCAACAGAGTGATTTGGCATCCCAGCAAACTGTACAATGCTGTGGAATGTTGCAAAAAGTGCCTGGAGGGCACCAATATCTCCCCAGTTGGCATTTCCAAACTTGTTCCAGATTCTCTCAATTGGAGACACTGCAACACGAGAGTAGTTCTTTATCCATTCAACAGCGCATTCATAAACATCATGAACATCAAAATCCAGTTTACTAATATCTCCTTCCACTTTTACCACCCCACCATATTGGGAATCAATAAGAAGAATATATACAGAACTTGAATTATGAGCAACACGTGACCCACTTATGCTTCTAGAAAGAAATATGCGCAGTGCAAAGAAAAAGGCTTCGCCTAAGACACGCAAGGAGAGCTGCCTATTCTCAATTGAGAAGCATTCAACATCAGGCCTCAAAAGAGCTAACTCAACAATATTACCCCACTTTCCTTGAGAATGTCTAGAGTTTTTAAGCAATAAAGCTGTGGCACAAAGAGCTCTTACTTTCCCATGGGCAATAGCACTCTCAGCGGGGTAGAACTTCAAGTTTGAACCATGTAGACAAGCAACTGAGAAAGGCATCGGTCCACCCGGACTCCAAAATGCCTCCCACAAGCACTTCACACTCACATGCAAAAAATCTTCAATAGCAAGATAAGCATTCGCTTCTGTAGCATCAGATGTTGAGGCCTGAGAAGTAGGCATTCGAATCAATTGCTGGAAGGAAACCCCTTCCAATGCATAGTCAAATTTTTGAAGTTCAATCAACTCAAATGGTGGATTAAAGGCATGTCTTCCATGTCCCTGTTTTTCTATTAGGGATTCAAATGAGTCTTCAAGCTTTGAAATTAAAATCCCCCTGTCAACAAATCTGCTTAGAAACTCCTTACAATTCTGCAACCTACCACCTGATGAGCCACTGGATCGTTTTGTACGAGATGCCACCAAATCCTTGTCTGGGGATCCACCTGCAATTCCTCAGACATTTGAAATCATTTCAGTTATTTTTCCCTAATTTAAGAAGCAAACATCAACACAAAAACAGAAGAAAAAAGGATGCTAACCCAACCAGAGAAGCATCTAGTTGGAGCATTACATGTGCCAGCAAAGCAGATGTCAAACAGTAGCTAATTCTCAGTAGTCCACAACATGCTTTTCCAAACTTGTAACCACATATCTATAGCTGTGTGTTGACCAAAGTTCAAGGCCCCAGGCCATGCGACCTTGCAATTCCCATAACAGAGTTTTATATAACTTATAGTAGTATCAAAACGGAATTTCGTTTTAATTTAATAAAACGTTTTCTAAGCACAGCACTCCCTTACAAAATTTGTTAAAAAGAGAAATTCTTTTGGAAGGCTAAATTAAAATTCAAAATGAAATAAACCGTAAAATGAACAGTAGCTACTTATGTGCAAAACTATATTAGTTTCACCAGGTAGGAAACATAGGCCACACAAAATCATAAACTACTTAATGACCCTAGCAACCTTGTCAACACAAAATGCTTTGTGAAGAATGGACTGTGAAACAGATGTCAGTTACTAAATGGGAAGGTTACATGATCAAGCAATGTAACACTTGACTCATCGTGTTTAAAATCCTCTAATAAAGGGAAGACACAGTTTACCTTTCTTCCAAAATTGTATTTTAAATTAACTAGAGCAAGTTTGTCCCTCAGCTATCATATTAACCTGCTTTAGTATCTTGAACAAAAATATCAATTCTATGGCTACCAACAAGGCAGGGAAGGAAACAGAAAGTGTACATTATAAGCAAACTTGACAGGGTGAAAGTGTTAAAAAAGGATGCTAAGTAACGGAGGAAAAAAGAAAAGGGGAGGGGGGAGAGAGAGAGAGAGAAGAGAAGAGAAGAGAAGAGAAAAGAAGAGAGAGAGTGAGACTCAATGTAATGGCACCACATCCAATTCTTGCAAAGGCATTCAACTTTTGTCTATTCTAAGATTACATAAAGAAGAAAGTACTTTGGGACTTGAGAGCAAAGTTCGAATAAGGCAGAAGGTAAAAAAACATTTCACCGAAAATCAAAGTTATTAAGTTCAAGAAAAGTGTTCATTTGCAGATCTTTCAACAAGAAATCTTCTTAAGACCATGGTTATCAAATCAAGATTCGAATTGTGATCGGAAAGCTCATTTTTTGAACGGCCAATCAAATTGAATCGTGAATCTTAAAATTCAGTATTTTACATATGGGTACCTTTTACAACCTACGTACATAATATATTAAAATAATATTTCCATAATTTATCAAATAACATTACTCAAATTTTGAGTTCAAATGAGTAACTAACAAACTAGTAGAATCTTAATCTAAATTGTGATATCCAAAATACTTCAAAATTTTAAAAATTCAAGACATTGTTTCTGATATTTAATGCCCTTAAAATTATATCATACATTCCAAAATAATATTTTAATTAATCGAAATACTAAGTTTTCAAGGTTTATTGGAATCATTAATCCTCCCCAAGATCTAATATCGCTATTGCTACCATCTTCAATCACTTTTGCATCTTCATTTTCAGTTGCTTTTCCTTTTCCTTTTTTAATTATCATTCAAGTTTTGGACACATTAAAAAAAGTAATAAGGAATTTATAAAAATATATATTCTATACTAAATTATATAATAATAAAATTAAAGGATTTAAATTATACCACTATTTCCCTTTTTCTTTTTTTTGTTACTAGGAGCTCCTTCATCGTTATTGAAGCATTCATGGGTATCCATCAATGAGTTATCATTTGGAAGACAAATATCTTCATACTTGGTGATCCACTCATCATCAGATTCCATATCCAAGCAAATAGAATCGTAAGACAGGAATATATTTCTGTCTAAATCGAATCAGGTTGTGCAATTCTAATCACTAATTAGATACGAATGATAAGATTCTTATATATTTAAGATTCATTTGCCAAATCGAATCTATTTTTGTTTGAATCAAATCAAACTGTAAGATTCGAATCACAAATTGTAAGATTCTCATTACCATGCTCAACACATAAAAAAACTAGTTTTGAGTCTTCTGACCAGAATAGATTGAACAGTGTACGATCGTGATTAAAAAAAAAATACACACACACACTCTCACTCTTAAAGATTAGCAAAAAATACAAATACACTTTCCTAAAGAATAGCAAGGGAATGAATCAGATAATATTAAACATAGTTAGGGATAAGCATAAAATGCAAATATATGTTCCGTGAAGTAATAGCAAACGAATGAATCATTAATCTCATGAGTTTGGGAATACTTAAAAATATACTAATTTTTGGATCTATTATCACCATTATCAACCAAGCTCATGCCCAACCAAGATAAAAACAGATGGTCCACCATCTTATGCAATATATGACTTTCTAGCTTAATTCAAAGCAACCTCACCATGCATGACCCTCTAATCATCCCCTAATTTATTAATCTAACTGAATCTTCACCAACTTCAATTACTACTTTTTCCACTATTCACTCCTCTTCTGCTCCAGATTACTATAACCTTTAACCAGAAACAGTTTTGCTAAATATCAACCATGTATCCATTCTCAAACCTTCTCCCCTAATCGATACAAAACTAAATTTGGATCATGTATCTTATCTCCAAACAACTACATGAATTTAACACTCCTCATCTAACCCACAGTCTAAAAACCCACTTCAATGTAACCATGTTCTAAGAATTTACTAGTACAATTTCAATAAGTAAAAAGCACAAAAAAAGCAGATATATGCATACTAATTAGAGAGTACTGTGTAACAATTGACAAGCACGGATCCCCTCAACAAACACAGCTTCTCTAAACCTGTAAGGCATCCTTCCATCACTTTCACTGAGGTCTAGGACTTCAAGGTTAAAACTAGTAAAATAATCACCTTACATTGTGGTTTGGCCCAAACTGTTTAAACCAGACATGTTTAATCAATGCAAGCACAAAAAGTAATTGGTCAAGTTAAAATTAGACTTCTAACAATGAGACAGCCAAGCGATAGGAATGGTTCCTCAGATTTATGCAACCAATCATCCTTTCCAACAACTTCTACAAATCCAAGGTCAAAAATATCGATATGATTACCATCAATATGGTCCAGCCCAAATCCAATTTAAACTAGATGAAGGGACAAGAACTAAATTTTTTCAGCACCCTCAAATTCCTTTTTCTTTTTTTTTTTTTGGGGGGGGGGGTTTGGAGGGGGTTAATGCCAAACTTTATGCAACTCAAAATTTTAAATAATGATATTCCATTTATTAAAAATTTTAATAGATACATGCATGTGTATGCTATATGAGCTCAAACATCAAATAATCAGTGCTCCCCCAATTTCAAAACATTTTGTTTGTGAAATCAAGCCTCACCATGCATGAATTGAAATAAATATAGTTGCAAAATGACAAATGTTTAAAATAAAATAAGTTCTATTGGCAGTCACCTCCTTAAAAACCAAAATAAAGATAGATTCTAACAAAGTGGTGAACTGGTTCATTTAAGATAGCTTATACCATAGTCAAATTTCATTGATAGAGAAGATAATATTTAAAAAAAAAAAAAAAAAAATTCTAATATACAATAAAAACAAGAAAAAAACAATTAGAAAATTCAATTTGCCCATATTTTAAGCACTTGCTCTCAGAGTTTCATTTTTATATAAGTCTTAATAGGAATAAGTTTTTAAAGCCAATAAAAGAGGAAAAAAATAAGGAGCTCAGTTAGGCATGAGAAAGTGTTGTTCTAGTGAAACAAGTTAGGGCACACAGTTCCTGGAGCATTTTTCCCTCTCATCAAGTCACACCACTCTTTGTTGTTCCAACAAAGACTAAAACGTCATCAATCAACATGGACCATTGTACATCAAATCTTTAAGTGGCTTTCTATACCCACAAATAAAGCAAAAGAGAAAGAATTGAATATATCCTGAATGGAAAATTTTACTTCTCTTTTAAAAACCTTCCTTTCAATAAGTAGATCGAACGGCTCCTATCATCATCATGATGGCAGCTTCATCATTTATGTTCTTAATCAAGGAATAAGCTAGCAATCCCTTTCTACATAGAACCCTCCTCATTGCCACTCCTGTACTCTACCTTCTTCTTCTAAGTCAATGAAAACATATATATAATGCATGTTCTTCTCCAAAATGCTTCTCAATCACTCTTCTCTATACTTAGATAGCTTGTGCACATAATCGACCAAGCATAAAACAAACAGATCATTCAATAAGAGACATTTCAGTTTTGTAATATCTTCTTTCTTGACTTATTTGAGCAACACCAGGTACATATACCTTTATACTAGGAAAAATATTATTCCTAGGTTAAGAAAATCAAGCCACTTTCCAACAATCCAAAGTTGCTGGGCAGACATACACTTTTTTCCCCCTTAAAATTTAACAAACATCTCTGAATTTCCTACATTTTGAATGGTAGATACTTTTCTAAGCTAGCAGTCACAGCAAGTAGCTTTAACATTAATTAAACTACTTCCACTAGAAATTTCAACATCACACTCCATAACTATGAGGTTTGGGAAGAATGGCTGCACTCAGCTAACATCATAGAGTCATGACAGCAAATTACAAGGGAATGATTGCTACTTCAACAAATGAACTGTCAAAAACCCTAATTTGACAAACAAATAATTATAAAAACAACATTTATACATATATATATAGAGAGAGAGAGAGAGAGAGTAAAGACCGTGTGAGTTGGTGGAGTTCTTCATCTTGGCGTCTCAATGGTGATCAGAGCTAGCTTGTGGAGTTGTTCATAGTCGCAGCAATCCAAACCCTAGAGGCTTCATGAGTGATCAGTGCAAGATTGGGGAGTGGTAAAGGACATCAAGCAAATGGAGAGAGATCAGAGATCCGGTATAGAGAGAGAGAGAGAAAGAGAGAGAGAGAGAGAGATGATCTAAAGGTTTCCATACGTGCTAGTTGTGTTTTCGCAAAGCGAGAAGAGATGACGAGGAGGATTGAAGGATAAAGACAAGTGTGACACGACGTTTTCTGATTTGGTTTGCGAGAAAATTACACGTTAAGTTAATGAATTTTATGCAAAATTCATAAATTAGTCCTGAACTTTAAAATGTTATTACGGAGGACTTAAATTTCAAAATACGTAACTTATTAATTCATCCATTAGTGATAGCGTCATCCTAACTGTTAAAAGCCTACGTGTATCCATGTGACAATCTATGTAGAGTCAATGTGACACATTTTATGATGCTTTTACATGATATGGCATGCCACGTCATCAAAATGCTGACGTGGCATGTCACGTCAACACGAAGGGAAAAAACTCGTCACATTGTTTTATTTTGGCACCATTGTTCCATTCATAACTGGGTTAGTTGATTAGGAAAAGAAAAACATAAATAGAAAGAGGGAGAGCACCCTAGGCGAAAGACAAAAGTGGGTTTTAGAGAGGGAGAACATTCGTGTATCATCAAAACCAAAGAGAGTTAGAGTTTGGCCAGCATTCAGAGGATATGTGTACTGTCAGTTAGGGTTTGGGGTTTGAGTCAACATTCGTGCATCATTGAAGGAGGCTTAGGGTTTGTGCACTGTGTCTTTCTCATCTTAGGGTTTGTCTAAAAAGCAACAGTCGTAAAATGTCATCAAGTATAGGAGAAAGTTCATTGAAGTGCAAATGCAACCTCGATACTATTTTGGTCACTTCATGGTCAGAATGAAATCCATCACGAAGGTTATATGGTTGTCCAAAATTTTGGGTATGTCTTTGAATCTTATTTTCCTTTCACGGATTGAATTTTTTTGGTGTGGTTGCCCTAAATTTTGGGTATGTCGAATCTTAATGTTTTTTCAAGAAGGAAATGTTTGTAATTTTTTTGAATGGCATGATCCACCATTCTGTCCTCAAGCAGTTGAAGTCATTCATGGACTGAAAAGAAAAGTGGATGAGCTAAAAATTATACGCAACTCTGTTGTAACTAATTGGAGTTTGAGAATGCAGGATGCAAGAAATAGGATCGAGAGGTTGAAGCAAGAGAACAATCGTTTGTTGTGTTGTGTTCAAGAGCTTGAGGATATGAATATGAGAATGAAACAAGAGATTTTGCGATTGCAGGAGATGAAGGAGAAGAAAGTGAAATCCTTTTGGAAAGATTTTCATGCGTGTAGGTGGAATATTATCACTTGGAGTTCTGATATTTGGTATATTGTATAAAATTGGATAGGATGTGTGTAACACCGATATTACGGTGTCCATACTATTGTACTCCTATTCCTGAAATATATAATATTTCTTAGTTCCTATATAGAAAATCTACTCAGAAATTTTTTCGATAAAATCGTTTCTGAAAATTTCGGTTAAAAATCATTGGAAATTAAAAGTTTCCAAAACGACCACTGATGGTCAAATAATAATCAAAATGGTCTTAGAAGTGTATGAAAATCTCAAATATAGATAAATATCACTTCGTAGAGCTAAATTAGGGATTTTTAGAAAAGTTACCCGGAAATCCTAATTTAGGACAAATGCTATACGGTAAGACTAAACGCCCTCTTTTTGATGTGGGATTAATTTAATTAGACCCAATACGAGGTTCTGAGTCTACTGAGAAATTTAGAGAATTTTCAGAATCAAAAATAAATTTTCTAAGTTAAGCGATTTAAAATTTCTAAGAAAAATAGGAGAAAGGAAAATGAATGGTCAAGTTAAATTAATTGGAAAGTAATAAAAACTTATTAATTGAATTTAAGAAGTAAATAGAAAATGAAATCTATTAGTAAATTGATTCAATGGTAAGGATTTGATGATAAATAAATTAATGGTCAAGAAAGGAAGAAAAGTCCAAATTTACTTCTTCAAGCTTGAGATTTAATTATGAGAGTTAAAATTATTGACTTTTGGGGAATTGATCTAAGGGTGGAGATTTATTGAAAGAAATGAGAATTAATTTGGGCCCTAAGATCAAGATAGTGGGACCCACACACATTTAATGAAAATGTAAATTTGGGAGTAAAAATGGTATTAACTAAATGAGTAAATGAGTGGGTGGGAGAAAGAGAGAGAGAAGAGACGTGAGAGAGAAAGAGAGAGAGAGAGTGAGACTTAGTATTGTTTAATGTGTAAAAAAACCAAGGGTTGAGATCAAATTTGAGACAATGGATGGTTGAGATTAACTCTAGTGAGGTTAAAGTGATTTGAAGAGATCTAGACCCTTCTCATTCATTGTCAAAAACGTGAGAGGCCAAAGGAAGCAAAGAAACTCTTCATTTTTCTTCTTTTCTCCCAAACCGTGACTTACCTCTTGAGGAGACTTGTGATTTCTTCAAACAATCTTCAATATTTTTACATAGATCTTCTCATTTCAAGCCCTAGTTCAACATATCCAAAAATTGGAAGGAAATGAGAAGTCTAGTTTAGTGATTCGAGGATGGAAATGGTGAGATTCAAGTGAAGAAATCTATGGGTTCTTTAATTTTTCTTCAACAACTTTAGGTAAGAGCACCTTCTCTCATCTTCTAGTATATCATATATAAATTTGGAGCCAAAAGAAAGCCTCTAACTTGGTGACTCTTCGTTGACCAAAAATTAGGATCAAAAAGGAAAGGAGAGATCTTTGGAGGAGAGGACTTGTTTTGGACTTGAGACATCAAGATTTGAGGTATAAAAATTCTGCACTTGATTTCATTTGAAAATCCTTGCATTTATTATGAAAATGAGAAAATGAGTTGATTTTAGTTTAGTTTAGATGTGGAAATCAAATAAATAAACACTATAGGGTGTATAGAAAATGGGACGCTTAGTTTAAGACTTGAATGATCACTTTTAGAGGTGAGAAACCATGGGATCTAGTGTGCAGAAAAATTCTGAACTTATTGGCCGAATTTGGATGGTTTTTAATGTGTTTTTGAGGGTTGAAATGTAGATTTAATGTACTTCTGTGTGTGTAGAATTTTGGTACTAATGTAGTGTGAATATATGTGAATTTGATGATTGAAATGAGGAAGGAATGAGTGTAGAATTTTCTGCATTAATAGGGATTGAAAAGAAAATCATTTTCATGTAAATTATGTGCTAAAATGTGAGAAAAAATGGTAAGAATGTGTGCAGATTTTTATAGGGTGTTATTGAATATATGTGTGTGAAATTAAGACAAAAAGGTGTGGAAAATATGTGTATGTTCATATATGATCATGGTATGGTGTGTTGTGTTGGTGTCTTAATATGATGTTTTTAACTTAGATTAGGGTGTAAAATCAAGTGACCAAATGCAAGGAGGCTGTGCAAAAATTTTTGAGTGGATGGAAGATTAGTAAAGCCTTGATTTTGTTACAATTAGGGATGACAACAGATCGGTTATGGTTTGGGTCATGCTAATATTATATCCGACCCTAAATTTTAATTATAATATCCACATCTGACTCTAACCCGGTTCGAGTTAAAAAAATAAAAAATCATATCCGACCCTACGATTTTTTCAAAAAATCCGATCCGACCCGATCCGACTCGATGTACTACATATCCTTAAAAAACCAATCCGATCTGACCTTAAACCGACTTATACCCGACCCATACCCAATTGAAACTATAATCTAATACATTTTTTAATTTAATAATATTTTTTTAATAATAAAAATGAAATTTATAAATTATAACAAACTATAAATTTTTTTTTATTTTATTTAATAATATTATATTAAAATAAAATTTTATTTTATTATAAATTATTATCAGATCGGATCGGATCAAATTATTTATAACATAAATCCGAACCCGAACCGACCCGACTACTTTAATATTATAACTCGACCCTTACCCGATCCTAACCCAATTTTTTAAAAAAAAAACCCGATTCATCGGATCAAATTTTTCAGGTATCCATCGGATCGGATCAGATATTGTCATCCCTAGTTACAATGAGAGACAAGAAACTATAAACATGTTGTGTAGAAAAATTATGCATCTTGTGTGGCCGAAAATGGGAGTGTGACAAGGTGTTTTGTGTGCTGAAATTTACCCTTCTTGAAGCTAAGTAGTGTGCAGAAATTCAGCACTTGTTTGGTCATGGAATTGTAGTACAAACCATGTTCTTAGTATGCTGAAAACTTGGAGTTTTAAGTGTAATCCTTGTGTGCAAAATTTTGACACTATGGTGATGAGTTAATATGTGCATTTGTTGATGTTTAAATGCAAGTCATGTGTGCCAAATTTTGAGTGCAAGAAGTAATGAAAATAAGTGTTGAACATGAGGTTGGTGGTCTGAAATTGAAAGAGGAAGGAAAGATTTGATGTAAATATTGAAATTGTAAAATTTTTGCAAAACAGGGCAAACTGACCAGACTGTAGTTTTTCTGTAATAAATTTTTTTGCACAAATGTAAATTAAGTGAAGTCTTTTGTATATGAAACTAGACTTTCATATCTTTAAAATGAGATATGATTCGTTAAATTCTGAAGAGAATTGGATTTTTAGTGATTTTTCAGAATTAGATGTTCTGCAGTGAAATACCCTGTTCTGTCCTGTTTTGGCTGTGCATTTGATTTAAATTTTGAGGCATCTTCTGGTCTGAACCAACCTAAGCTTCAGTTATAAAATTTGTAGATCTATGTCTTATCTTTAATTTGGGATAAGAATCAAGTGATTTGGATATCTATGGTGGAAGTTACAGCTTGTTTTCCAAGACTACGTAGATTTGAAGTTTTGCAGTCAAGAATTTTTAGAATGAATCCTTATGTCATTATGTAATTGAAGTAGAATTAGGTTAAAAATATTAAGAATTATTGTTTTATAGTTAGTATAGGTGTATTAAGTAAGGTAATAAGTTGTATTAGTTTGGTAGTTGGTTTGGGATATAAAGAATGGAAATAGTGTTTGTATACATTTGGGAGCCTAGTTATGATATTCTGGGCTTTGGTCCTATGTAAAGGATTAGTTTAAAAAAAAAATAATATTGAATTTGTCAATACTATCATACTTATACATATTATATGTATTGCCATTGTAATGATATATTTGTTGATTGATCGAGGGGATCACATTATCAACGTTGTGGTGTTTCTAGGGAGTGACATTCCCTCCCGTATATAGTGAGTGGGATTTCGATGTTATGATTTTGATTTAACAAATTCATGTTTTATAACTTTTCAAATGACATGTTTTATAGCATGTGTGAAAGCGTATGATTTTGGACTATGTTTATAAATATTCTTTTGTGATTCATTGGAGTGTCCAAAAATTGATTGAATTCGAATGATTATGCATCCATAGTTTGAAATGAAATGATATTGTGTCATACTTTGAAATCTTGATATGATTTATAATGCAACCATTGCATAAGCAAACTGATTTGAAATGCTTTGATGAAACATATTAGCACATGGTTTTGATATGATTTGATGATATGTGTGGGCTGGATGACTACTTGTGATTGATGATATGATGAGGTGATGATGTTCCTTGATAGATCCCGTAGCTACAAAGGACATTTGTAGAGGCGCCCCATGTGTGTCCGGATACGCCTCGGCCGAAGGTATCCACAAATGTTGTGATTGTGTGATATACAGTTGTGCTCGGATAAATCAAAATTTGGAGAGGACGTGTGTTACGCCACAGTCTAGTTCCAAGTGAGGTACTATACTTGATTGTTGGGTATACGTATAGACACGGACTAGCCGGTTGAACCAAATGTGGAGAGGACATGTGTTACGCCACTGTCTAGCACTTGGTAAGGCATGTTGCCAACGTTGGGGTAAAGAGCTAAATTTTATATACTTGCATATGAAAAACCCCCAATACGCCCTTTATTGGTCGAGATAGACCACTGTAGAGAATGTTTTATTGGCAAGCTCTATATGATTTTGGAATTGTAAATGAATACATCTTTTGATACTACAATGTGTGATATGTGATCACTTGATTTTGGAAATACCATATTGGTTGTGATATCATTATACCTTGAAATGTATTTTGACACTCCATGCTCACACTTATGATTGAGAACATATTGTCGATCCCCTCACTCACTGAGTATTTTCCCATAATACTCACCCCTCACTTTTCCCTGATTTTCAGTTATAGATTTGGCAGAGAGACGTGTCGAGTGAGTTCAATACACTTGCTTCATATTTGGAGACTTTGGACTTGGGTATGGTATCAACCATTCTTCCGCAGTGTTGTATGTAATGATGTTGGATTGATGTGTTTAATAATGATGTACATATTTGAGATCTATAGAATGACCTTTGTATATTTATATTGGGATGACTGTAATTATATTATGTAATGTAATTGAAACTCTCAGACGTGCTGTATAACTATGCATTGAGGCATTGTTTTGTATTTTATGTCCGTTACTTGGGAAATGATATTTTGAGGAAAACAAGTTTTAAACAGTTTTGTATAGGTGTTGATGATAGCCTTCGTTGTCTCGATATGTGTGTCGTGAGGTGGCAGCATACGGGGTGACGGGCGGCTGCTCACGGCCTTGGATCGAGGATCGGGGCGTGACAATGTGGAATTATTAAGAATGTTGCAGTTATGTATAAAATATTTTTTATAATGTTATGAACTTTTACTTTTTGAGCAATGAAAGGCAGGCTGTTGCTAAAATCTTGTGGAGCATTCTGCACATAATAGTACTTTCTCACATCACATTCTGCATTTTGATTGTGCACATTGAAGGGACTGAGGATATGTAAGGTTGCACTTTTGGAGCATAAAACAATGAGAATTAGATGAATTTAAACATGTACTTTTACAATACATAGGCCCTTTATGCATTCTGTACAAACAATCAAGCATTCTATTTTTAGTACAATCAACCAATGAGACCAATAGATACCACAAAATTTGAATGGTTACATTCACATATTCCATTTCACATTTTGAATCCAAACATCATTGTTCAAAATAGGTACCACAAGTTCTGAAAGCTTACATCACAAGCATTCCATTACACATCTCACATTTCCTTACATCAAAAGTTATGAGCATCACATTCTGAGTCCAAACATAAGCATCAGAAACAAGTCAGGTAGCATAATACATCACAAATATCATTGTTCCATAACACATCATCAGAAATCAAGAACACAGGTCTTGTTTACAACACATCATTGTTCAAATCATCAATACAAGTTCATAAACATAGTTCTTCTTGGATCCAAATCATTATTGAGATGAAGGTGGCTGGGAACCTTGGGATGCATCTTGTGAACTATCACATGTCTGACCCTACAAGTAATAATTAGATTAGTTCTCCATCTACCAAATAGTGCTACAAACATTGTATGGATCAAAATTCAATAAATAACCTTATTTGCATTGGAGCCACAGGATCACTTGTTGTGTCCTGCTTGCTTGCAAAGAGTGCACCTGATGATGGTTCCAACCCTAAACATTGAATGGGGATTTTTAGGTGAGAAATTAGTTGGATCCTTTTTCCTTTTTTTGGATGGCCTTACTGCCTTTCTTTTGTAGTTGGGAGGTAACAAGTTAGGAAGTTGACATTTGTCTCATATATTTGGTCCATTGTAAGGATAAACAATCGGTGCATAGCACTCCACATAACAGGTTGGGCTATAACAATTAAACACAAATTTTTCTGGTTCTTCTCTACAGACAAACATGCAACTAATTGCATGGACACAAGGAATGCCACATAATTCCCATGATCTACAACTGTAGGTCCTATTGTCCAAATTAACAATAAATATATTGAAAAATGATGTGACCTCATAAATACTACCACCAGCTAAGGTTGGAAACCAATGTCTACTTAGCCTCTTCTCCTTTTCAAGTTTGCTTTGAATAGCGGGACAAATATCACCTTGAAAAGATGAAATTTTGCTCCTATTTTCAGAAAATTTGGACATCAACCCAGACCTAATTACCTCCAGCAGACTAAGTACAGGTATGTCTTTTGGATCAAAAATTTTTGCATTGAATAATTTACAGACATTGTTAACAAGTAAGTCACACTTACTATAGCCAGTGAATGCATACCGTGTCCATGTTTGGGGAGACTTATCCATCAGCCAAGTATAAGCATCAGCATCTGAGGTTTGAATTTCTCTCATTACTTGAATGAACTCAGCCTCGTATATGGCCCTCGCAGTAGCATAGAACATGTTTTTCAACTCCAAGTTCTTGAATTTCTTGTGTAGATTGTTGTACAGATGTCGAACACACATTCTATGTTCAGAATATAGAGACAATGTTGAAATGGCATTAATTAGTCCCTACACACAACAGGTACAAGTTAATTAGTCCCAGCACACAACATGTACAAGTTAATTTGCTACCTAATAGTCCAGTTTTGTACCTTTTGTTGATCAGATATGAAAGTCCATTTCTTATCATCCAAATGTCCTCAAGTAAGTGTTACAAGAACCACATCCAAGAATCTATTTCCTCTAACTTTACAATTGCAAAAGCTAGTAGGAAAATTCTATCATTTGGGTCTTTCCCCAACTGCAACCGGCAACTGTCCACCATAACTTGATTTCAGAAAACAACCATCCAAACCAATAAATGGCTTACAAGCTGCTAAAAATCCCCTCTTACAAGTATCTAGACAAATATACAATCTTTTGAAGATCGGAGTTTGAGGATATTGGATAGATAGGAGATGTTCATCACGACAAGGTAGATAACTCTCAATTTTACAAGTACTCCCCTTATTTGTTCTCAAAATCTCTTTGAAATATAGTCTTAACAAGAAAAATTGCTCTTTATTCTTCCCTTCGGCTAGTTCTTTTGCCAAAACTCTTGCCCTCCATGCCTTCATTCTTCCACAGCTGACCATAAATTTCTCTTTTGCCTTTTTACTAAAGAGTACGCACTTTTATGTTAGGATCACTTTGGATTATCTTCACCCATTTCCCTGCAAGCCATTTAGCTTATGCATGCTTATTATTCTAACTTCTAGCACGGCTGTGTTTAGGGTTACATGTCACTACCATTGCTGTCTTCTCATGACCTTTGAATTTTTTTTGCATAAACCAACTAATTATAGCCCTCAGTACATCTAACTCTCACTCGATCCTTGTCATTTTTAACAAATCCGATATTCCTTTTGGTATACACAGCATAATCCTTCAATACATCTTTAAAAAATTTTAGACTTTTATAAATTTGGCCCTATTTAAATTCAATAAATTTAGGTTCCTTCTGGTATACACAGCATAATCATTCAATACATCTTTAAAAAATTTTAGACTTTCATAAATTTGGCCCTGCTTAAATTCAATAAATTTAGGGTTGTAATCAGTTTTAAACTCTTCATATCTACATTTGTTTCTAGCAGTCTCTTCATCATCACTTTAATCCTCTCTCATTGTGTATTATAACTCCTTCTCCTCATCTACCTGATCCCAATCAGAGAAATTAACACGTCTGAAATTTCCCTCTTCTTCTGATTTTACAATGACCTCTTCATCACCTGCATTGGCCTCTTCACTCTCTATAGGATTATTAGTAGACATTGTCATGCCCCGAATCGGGAATCGTGAACAGCCGCCCGTTGCCCTAGATGCCGACTGTATTTCTACAGAAAATCGGGCAGAACCTCCCCATAAATCGGAGGTCTCTCATGTACAAATGAATCTGTATACCTGTATAATTTAAATTTATCCTGTAAATAAAATAAAATAGCCATCCCGGCCTCAAAACAATCCTCCAAATCTCCCAACCGACATCCAGACAACGCAAGGCTAACAAATCACCAACAGTCCTAGCCACAGACCTCTACTGTCATGCCCAACTAGAGCATGAACAGCCGCCACACCGAGCGGGCCTAAATTTATACAATTATATTACAAATTTCCCAAGTTAACACTTCAAATAGTTACAAATGCCTCAATGCACGTGAAATGAGAGTTTCGCAAACAAAAGTCAAAAAAATTATACAATCATCCCAAAATATGTACACGGTCAACTACGGACCTCAATATCAAGACCACGTAGGGTCAACATAAAATACGAAATTCATATTTTCAATTAAAACTTAATCTCACCGTCGTAACTACCAAATCCGCCAACGAGCTATCAAGCCCTCGAGCCAAATACATCGCCCTAGCACCATAATCCTGTCTGGGGAGGGAAAGAGGAGGGGTGAGTACTCAGGGAAGAATACTCAGTGAGTGAGTGGGTCAATGTAATCGTGTAATATGGGATGTGAAACTGGAGTGTCAAAGCATAAGTATACAAATCATATTTCAAATCATCATGCTTTTCATTTCAACAATATATCATTAACATGCATTTTCAAATCAAATATGCATCCAAAGCACTGTCATTAAAATCATAGAGCTACCAGCCGAAAGTGTTCTGGCAGAGGTCTACCTTGACCTATGACAGGCGCACCGGGGGTGTTATATGCGATTTTATTTAAAGTGCTCTCTACCCCGGCGTTGGCGACGGACCTCGTCCAGGTGCTAGACTTGGATAGCATCCAAATCCTCCTCCTTTCGGGTTCAACCTGCCTAGTACCGTATCGTAAATATAATCTCGACAACTCGTGGGATACCCCAGGCCTAGGCATATCCGGACGCCACCCAAGCGCCTCTCACGGTGTCCTTCGTAGCTACGGAACAATACATACCAAAGCCCTCAAGGCCAATATCAGTATCATATCAAACATGTGCCGTAAATCAGGTTCACAAATCAAATGCAACATATATCATAAAATGGTACATTTTATATTTCAACCACATGGATGCATATTTTCTTAATTCAACCAAATTTTTGGACACTCCATCGGTTCACAAAAATCATTTCCAAAACCAGTCAAAACATTTTAAACACACGATAAATCATGCTCATTTATCAAACTGTTATAAAGCAGGGTTAACATATTAAACGAAAACATTGAAATAAAACACACTCACAATATACGGGAGGGTCAATCACTCCCTATAATGCACAACAAATGTCGAAACTGTGCTCCCCTCGATCAAGACATCCAACACTTACGCATGTATATAATCAGCAAGTTTCAAACCTGCACAGTTATAGAAAATAGGCTATAACTTCTAATACACCTTTACAAATCAAGGAGTTTCTTATTTCATTTTTAAAACTAAGGATGTCTAGTGTCTAAGGCAGAAAACCTCATGTCATTCGGAACTGTGTAGAGAAAGTTATGCTAAAAGACTACATGCTGTTCAATTGGCTAAAATGCATGTTCTTTACTTTCAAATTTCCAATGTCAAGTCAAGTCTTTTAAGCCACTACCTTAACTCTTCATATTTTGTTCATGCTTACAACATGTCCACAAGACTCAAGTGATGGTACTCAACCAATCCTATACAAAGCCCACACCAATCCAATCTCTCGCCGCACATAAGAGTCAACATATACACCAACACACTTTTATTCAAAATTCTTTATCAACTTCTTCTCTTCAATACACCAATACAATTCTATACATTTATCATATAAATACAAACACATGCTTTTGCTCATTCTTTATAATTGCACATTTTCATATCACTTTAACACACCAATATCACTATATATATGCATACACTTTCTATACCTTATTACATACACATATAAACCTCCATCTTGCTTACTAGAGTCATTCCCAATCTCTCCAATGGATTCGATCAAGACATTTTTACATCCACATACTCACTGACCTCTATCCAAAATTCAGCATGCATACAAGTACATCAAATCCACATTTTAACACTCAAAATCACATTAAAATCTATCAAATTTCATACCCAAAGTTCTAAATTTTCCTGTACATATTTCCTTAGGGTTTTTCCCCTCAATATGTGTTCATTTAAGACCTTAAATTAAACATTTCTTATACTGAAATTTCATGCACACTATAACATCCATTTACTTAATTTCCACACCCAAATTAAGCAAAAATCAACACATTTACACAATCATTTTTCTAGATTCTCATTTCATCAAATTCATTCCATTTATAACTAATTAATCAAATCAAAATCAAGCCTGATTCAATCCTAAAACCAATCAAAATTGGAAATACGCTTAAAATAAATAAGTTTCCTATGAACTGAAAAATCTTTGAAAAATCATACACTTTTCGATTCTCATCCGATTTCTTCGAACCATATGTCATTTTAAAGGTATTGAAACCTATTTTCATAATATAGAGAGTGTATTTGACTTACCTATATGCAACACCAACTATAATGTAAAACAACGCATCAATCCTTAAGCTCAAATCCCAATTTTCCACTATTTTCATGCATTCGTCAAATTAAACTCTAAAAGCACCCATTCAAATCAAGTCAACATGATTCTATCCTCCGGAACATTCCAATTCATATAAAATTTCTATAATTGACCTGAATAATTACATATAATGTCACACAAAACATTATAATCAAATCTAACATACTTCCTACATATATACAACACTTTTTATCCTAATTTACCCTAAATGCGTCCAAATAATTCGAATGAGTTAGAAATCCCTCACCTAGGGTTCACTACGATCCAAAACCCTAACGTCCGTGCGACATTCGATTCAATCCGAAACCTACAATGCTTCTAATCCGAAGCAAAATTTCATAATTAGTCTTAATCACTTATGGAAATCAAAACCCTAAAACTAAGATTTAACTCAACCCTTACCTATGCAGTGAAAAGGTCACAGTGGGCTCTCGAAGGAGTGTAGACTGCTCGAGTGAGTGAGAAGGCAAAGCAGCACGACCAGGCCGCAGGGGGGTCGTCGTCAGGCGAGGGAGGAGCAGAGCAAGAGAGAACTCACGGGAGAGAGAGTGAGGCGATAGAGAGAGAAAGAGGTCGCGCGAGAGGGGAATCGAGAGAGAGATCGAGAGGGACTGAGAGGGAACCGAAACTGAGAGAGAGAAATAGAGATAGAAAGGGAGGCAGAGAGATGCTCGACCGGTCGTGGGTGGTGTGCGGTGGCGGAGAGGGTGGCGGGGATGGCGATCGAGTGATCGCGAAAGAGAGAGAGATGAAGAGAGCGAGAGAGAGAGTGGGACAACGAGTGAGAGAGAGAGCAAAATAGAGAGAGACAGAAGGTGATAGAGAGAGGTGGCGGTGGAGAGGAGCTACGGTGGTTCGCGGTAGCCGCGGCGGTGGCGATCGCGCAGCGGAGACGATGGCGGAGGGAAAGGGAATCGGTGAAAGAGAGAGAGACGGGAAGGAGATAGAGTATAGTGAGAGGGGAATTAGGGAAAAATAATTAGGGCTTGGTGCCCTAATTCGAAGATTGGGGGAGGGGCCAAAACGCTGCGTTTTGGCTCCTCTCTCCTCTTTTTTTTATAAATTAATAAACAAATAAATAAATAATTATCAATATATATATTATTAGATCCACTTTTTTGTAGCATATAAATTTTGTAGAATTGGGATTTACTGTGAATTACGGACGCAACATTTTAAAATATACCAAAAATTCAAGTTTAATACCTCAAAATCGAAAATCAATATAATTAAAAATTTCTCTATATATATATATAAACGGAGGAAATATTTTATTAATTTCAAGTACAGGAGTACAATACGGACACCGTAGTGTCGGTATTATATTTTCTAACCCCCTAAAAAAAAGTTTCGTCCTCGAAACTAAAAGGAAGCTAAACAGTAAACAAATGAGGGTATTGTCTCCTTATAGCTTCATCGGCTCCAAGATTTCTTCCTCAACTTGATCACTCCTCCACAAGACTCTGACCAATGAAGCTTCTTTGCTCCGCAGCTTTCTAACCTACTGATCTAGAATAGCTACGGGCTGAACTGGAGGACTGAGGTCCTCTTGCAACTCAACAGGTGGGGGCTCGAGCACATGAGAAGGATCAGCTAGGTACTTCCTTAGTACTGAGACATGAAAGACAGTATGAATACGGAATAGTTCATTTGGCAACTCAAATCTGTATGCCACACTTCCGACCCTCTCAAGGATACGAAAGGGTACAAATATATCTAGAACTCAGATTGCCCCGCTGCCTGAATCGTATAACTCATTTTAAAGGAAATACCCTCAAGAAAATCATATCTCCTGTGGCAACTCAAGGTGTCGCCGTCTACGATCGGCATATACCTTCTGTCTGTCTTGGGCGGCTCTCATCCACCCACAGATGACCCTAACTTTATCTTTCATTTCCAAATCAACTCAACATTGTTGAGATGTCGTTCTACGATCTCACCCTAACATATCGGGGTGCGTCACTCCCTATCATACAGTGCCTCATATGGGGCATCCTGATACTGGCCTAACCAGGGGAAGATACCGATTCCCAACTACTCTGGAAATCCCTATAATCTGGACCAAAATCTATAAATGAATCTGGGATCTCTATCCGATGCTATTGACATTGATACCCCATGAAACCTGATAATCGTGTAAATATAGAGGCTTATTAATACCTCTAAGGAGTAATCAGCATGAATCGGAATAGACTGTGCGGATTTGGTGAGTCTATCAATGATCACCCAATTAGTATCATGTCGTGCTAAAGTCCGTGGCAATCCTTGTCACAAAATCCATTGTGACGTGTTTCTATATCCAGTCGGGAATGGAAAAAAGGCTGCAAAGCGCCTGTGGGTCACTGATGCTTGGCCATCATCTACTGACAAACCAGGCATCAAGCAACGAACTCTCTTTATATTAGACTACTAATAGCTATCTCGGATAGTTAGGTACATTTTTGTACCTCTCAAATGCATAACGCAAATGGAGGAATGAACTTCCTCTAGAATATTTCTATGAAAATTCACTGTCGGCGGGAATGCAAACCCGCTATCGACATACTACTAATCCGTTATCACAGACTCGGAACTCTCTATCATCATCTCTATAGATCTATCAAGAACAACTTGGAGCTCCTCATTTGCTCCCTAAATCTCTCTAATGCGGTCGAGCAAGGTCGGCCTCATTTCAAATCAAGTTAGAAATGCTGGTCGATCATCACTAGTCAAAATGACTCCTAATGCACGGAGTTCCATCAACAATAGAGATAAACACTCTATATACTGAATTTCTGACCAATTGCTCATCAAGAGGAGGATAACTAGTAGCTCCTCATCTAGCGACGATAACAGTCTACCCAACTGTCGAGCAAAATAATACTCTCACATAAGAATAATCTGAACCAGTATCAATAAGAACACGGGCATCGACTCTGAGTGTTTTCATGGTACTCATGGTGCGAGAAATTGAAAAAGGAACCCAATATAGGATACGCAAAGGATATACGTATATGTATATATCAAGTAGTCAAGCCTCTAAGGCTTTAATCAGTCATAACCGTACATATCATTATGAGATGCATGGTTTCAAAAGAGGATCACAATAGTTAAGCTTCTAGAGCTTTAACTAGTCAAAACGGTACATAGGTATCATGATATACATGGTTTCAAAAAGGAGAGTATCTATAAACTCCTAAACAAAAGAATCTACTGGAGGATTACCCGTGGTCGTATCTAGATTCACCTAAGCATCCTCCTGAGTCATAACATACACGTGGGCCTGTGTCCTCGGCTCCTATAGTGAAGAGCCTAGTGTAGTGTTGCTCCTGGCTGCAGTCCATGGAGCGGTGTGTACTGAGTGTGCAGGTGCTCCCTGCTGACCTGTCCATGGTCCACCCATGTGTATCTGTGACACCTGATCTCTGAAACCTAAGTCAGGACAAGAGCTACAAATATGTCCTTGCTTCCCATATTAAAAGCATCTAAAGGGAGCTCCGCAAGCTCCAAAATGACATCAGCCGCAGTCGCGGCAGATAGGATGGTGCAATGCTGTGGAATAACTAGAGGCACTAGAGGCCTGTACTCTAAAACTCTAGGGACGTGGTCCCTATCCAAACTGTGTTGATGTAAAGTGAGAGGGGCTTCCCTAAAAGTTAGAAGTCCTATCCCACTTCGAGCTCTGGCTCGTCTGGGTCTCAACCCTCTATGGTCCTACTAGGACTCCGTAAAATATCTGCGGTCGAACTCCCTCAAGAAGTCCTCCTACCGCAGTGAGTCAATAGCCTCGTCACAATTAGCCTCCCACCAAGTGAGGGCATCACCGTTGAGGAGTCTCTCAACAACTCTCAATCTGAGCTCCTCTGACAATCCCACATCAGTAAGGATCCTGCGAATCCTATAAATCCAGTGCTTCGCCGCTACTGCATCACTAGATCCTGAAAAGTCTGTGTATCTGAGCTGTCGTAACTCTGTCACCAACTGAGTAAGCTCAAGGATGCGCCTCAAAGTAATCGATGTCTCATCGGTTGGACTAGAAATGGAAAAACCGATCACCGGAGAAGGAATCAGTGTCGTAGGAGCAAGTATGGCCGCAGGTGCGGTCACTAGAGTCTATGGTAGAGGTGTTGGCGTCTACACCCCATATTTACTGTACCACTCCTGCCACTATCTCAAGGCGTCGAGTGGTGGTGGAGGAATCTCAGCTGTAACAGCCGGTGGAGGTGCTGAGCATGGCACTAGTGAAGGTGCATAAGTAGGGGAAACATCCTCTGGTACTCGTGAAGTCTCGAGTGCCACAAGTGCATCAAGCACTGAGAGACTCTCTAGTGGTGCACCGCGCCTACTACATCTAGGCGGCATAGTTCTACAAATAGAGCACATTTTCATTAAGTGGAAATCACAGATTAGGTTAGTTACGGAGTAACTAACCCCCTAAAAAGAATTTGAGTTATGAATCAAAACATTCGAATCCAATGGGAGGTGTACCACTCATACACCTGCATAAATACATCAATTGATGGTGATGGAACCGTGGCTATAATAGCCGGCTGAGAACATGCAAAAAGGGTACACCTGACGAGGAAACATCCTCGGGTATTCTAGATGTTTCAGGTACAAATCTAGTACCTCGTCTAGTAATCATAATCTTACAAACGAAGAACTCAAATCAGATATGATTCAAAGATTAGGATTAGTTGCGAAATAACTAACCCCCTAAAAATAATTAAAGTTACCGGTTTAAAAACAGCTAGAAATGATATACTAGGTTAGATATGCACCGTATCTAACCCCCTAAAAAGAATAACTCATATGCCTAAAACCGTTGTACTGGGATCTCATGACTGTATGAAATCTCATGCATTGAGGACTTCAAGCACAACACACTTGGGAATGTTTTCAAGACTCTCTTCCTACATAGCTCTCAACCTAGAGCTCTGATACTAACCGAATTGTCACGCCCCGAACCGGGAATCGTGAACAGCCGCCCGTTGTCCTGGATGTCGGCTATATTTCTACAGAAAATCGGGTAAAACCTCCCCATAAATCGGAGGTCTCCCATGTACAAATGAACCTGTATACCTGTATAATTTAAATTTATCCTGTAAATAAAATAAAATAGTCATCCCGGCCTCAAAACAATCCACCAAATCTCCCAACCGACATCCAGACAACGCAAGGCTAACAAATCACCAATAGTCCTAGCCACAAACCTCTACTGTCATGCCCAACTAGAGCATGAACAGCCGCCACACAGAGCGGGCCTAAATTTATACAATTATATTACAAATTTCCCAAGTTAACACTTCAAATAGTTACAAATGCCTCAATGCACGTGAAATGAGAATTTCGCAAACAAAAGTCAAAAAAATTATACAGTCATCCCAAAATATGTACACGGTCAACTACGGACCTCAATATCAAGACCACGCAGGGTCGACATAAAATACAAAATTCATATTTTCAATTAAAACTTAATCTCACCGTCGTAATCACCAAATCCGCCAACGAGCTATTAAGCCCTCGAGCCAAATACATCGCCCTAGCACCATAATCCTGTCTGGGGAGGGAAAGAGGAGGGGTGAGTACTCAGGGAAGAATACTCAGTGAGTGAGTGGTTCAATGTAATCGTGTAATATGGGGTGTGAAACTGGAGTGTCAAAGCATAAGTATACAAATCATATTTCAAATCATCATGCTTTTCATTTCAATAATATATCATTAACTCGCATTTTCAAATCAAATATACATCCAACGCACTGTCATTAAAATCATAGAGCTTCCAGCCGAAAGTGTCCTGGCAGAGGTCTACCTCGACCTATGACAGGCGCACCGGGGGTGTTATATGCGATTTTATTTAAAGTGCTCTCTACCCCGGCGTTGGCGACGGACCTCGTCCAGGTGCTAGACTTGGATAGCATCTAAATCCTCCCCCTTTCGGGTTCAACCTACCTAGTACCGTGTCGTAAATATAATCTTGACAACTCGTGGGATACCCCAGGCCTAGGCATATCCGGACGCCACCCAAGCGCCTCTCACGGTGTCCTTCGTAGCTACGGAACAATACATACCAAAGCCCTCAAGGCCAATATCAATATCATATCAAACATGTGCCGTAAATCAGGTTCACAAACCAAATGCAACATATATCATAAAATGACACATTTTACATTTCAACCACATGGATGCATATTTTCTTAATTCAACCAAATTTTTGGACACTCCATCGGTTCACAAAAATCATTTCCAAAACCAGTCAAAACATTTTAAACACACGATAAATCATGCTCATTTATCAAACTGTTGTAAAGCAGGGTTTACATATTAAACGAAAACATTGAAATAAAATACACTCACAATATACGGGAGGGTCAATCACTCTCTATAATGGACAACAAGTGTCGAAACTATGCTCCCCTCGATCAAGATATCCAACACTTACGCATGTATATAATCAGCAAGTTTCAAACCTGCGCAGTTATAGAAAATAGGCTATAACTTCTAATACACCTTTACAAATCAAGGAGTTTCTTATTTCATTTTTAAAACTAAGGATGTCTAGTGTATAAGGCAGAAAACCTCATGTCATTCGGAACTGTGTAGAGAAAGTTATGCTAAAAGACTACATGCTGTTCAATTGGCTAAAATGCATGTTCTTCACTTTCAAATTTCCAATGTCAAGTCAAGTCTTTTAAGCCACTACCTTAACTCTTCATATTTTGTTCATGCTTACAACATGTCCACAAGACTCAAGTGATGGTACTCAACCAATCCTACACAAAGCTCACACCAATCCAATCTCTCGCCGCACATAAGAGTCAGCATATACACCAACACACTTTTATTCAAAATTCTTTATCAACTTCTTCTCTTCAATACACCAATACAATTTTATACATTTATCATATAAATACAAACACATGCTTTTGCTCATTCTTTACAATTGCACATTTTCATATCACTTTAACACACCAATATCACTATATATATGCATACACTTTCTATACCTTATTACATACACATATAAACCTCCATCTTGCTTACTAGAGTCATTCCCAATCTCTCCAATGGATTCGATCAAGACATTTTTACATCCACATACTCACTGACCTCTATCCAAAATTCAGCATGTATACAAGTACATCAAATCCACATTTTAACACTCAAAATCACATTAAAATCCATCAAATTTCATACTCAAAGTTCTAAATTTTCATGTACATGTTTCCTTAGGGTTTCTCCCCTCAATATGTGTTCATTTAAGACCTTAAATTAAACATTTCATATACTGAAATTTCCTGCACACTATAACATCCATTTACTTAATTTTCACACCCAAATTAAGCAAAAATCAACACATTTACACAATCATTTTTCTAGATTCTCATTTCATCAAATTCATTCCATTTATAACTAATTAATCAAATCAAAATCAAGCCTGATTCAATCCTAAAAGCAATCAAAATTGGAAATACGCTTAAAATAAATAAGTTTCCTATGAACTGAAAAATCTTTGAAAAATCATACACTTTTCGATTCTCATCCGATTTCTTCGAACCATATGTCATTTTAAATGTATTGAAACCTATTTTTATAATATAGAGAGTGTATTTGACTTGCCCATATGCAACACCAACTATAATGTAAAACAACGCATCAATCCTTAAGCTCAAATCCCAATTTTTCACTATTTTCATGCATTCGTCAAATTAAACTCTAAAAGCACCCATTCAAATCAAGTCAACATGATTCTATCCTCCGGAACATTTCAATTCATATAAAATTTCTATAATTGACCTGAATAACTACATATAATGTCACACAAAACATTATAATCAAATCTAACATACTTCCTACACATATACAACACTTTTTATCCTAATTTACCCTAAATGCGTCCAAATAATTCGAATGAGTTAGAAATCCCTCACCTAGGGTTCACTACGATCCAAAACCCTAACGTCCGTGCGACATTCGATTCAATCCGAAACCTACAATGCTTCCAATTCGAAGCAAAATTTCATAATTAGTCTTAATCACTTATGGAAATCAAAACCCTAGAACTAAGATTTAACTCTACCCTTACCTATGCAGTGAAAAGGTCATAGTGGGCTCTCGAAGGAGTGCAGACTGCTTGAGTGAATGAGCTAGGCAAAGCAGCACAGCAGCCACGCGCTGGGGCAGGGGCTGTCGTGCGCTGCAGGCGAGAAAGGAGCAGAGCGAGAGAGAACTCACGGGAGAGAGAGTGAGGCGATAGAGAGAGAAAGAGGTCACGCGAGAGGGGAATCGAGAGAGAGATCGAGAGGGACCGAGAGGGAACCGAAACTGAGAGAGAGAAATAGAGATAGAAAGGGAGGCAGAGAGATGCTCGACCGGTCGTGGGTGGTGTGCGGTGGCGGAGAGGGTGGCGGGGATGGCGATCGAGTGATCGCGAAAGAGAGAGAGATGAAGAGAGCGAGAGAGAGAGAGTGGGACAGCGAGTGAGAGAGAGAGCAAAATAGAGAGAGACAGAAGGTGATAGAGAGAGGTGGCGGTGGAGAGGAGCTACGGTGGTTCGCGGTGGCCGCGGTGGTGGCGATCGCGCGGTGGAGACGATGGCGGAGGGAAAGGGAATCGGTGAAAGAGAGAGATATGGGAAGGAGAGAGAGTATAGTGAGAGGGGAATTAGGGAAAAATAATTAGGGCTTGGTGCCCTAATTCGTAGATTGGGGGAGGGGCCAAAACGCTGTGTTTTGGCTCCTCTCTCCTCTTTTTTTTTTTTATAAATTAATAAACAAATAAATAAATAATTATCAATATATATATTATTAGATCCACTTTTCTCTAGCGTATAAATTTCATAAAATTGGGATTCACTGCGAATTACGGACGCAACATTTTAAAATATACCGAAAATTCAAGTTTAATACCTCAAAATCGAAAATCAATATAATTAAAAATTTCTCTATATATATATATAAACGGAGGAAATATTTTTATTAATTTCAAGTACAGGAGTACAATACGGACACCGTAGTGTCGGTGTTACAGACATTGACTCCTCCCTTTCTTCCCTTGAACTCTCATCATCACTCTGTTCAGAATCACAATCACCACTCACCAAAATCTCAGCACTAAAGCCTTCATTTTCCTCAATGTCTTCATCACTTTCAATAAATAAATCAGTATCATCTTCTAACACACAAGCATCATCAATACCATGTTTTATATAAAAATGCACTTCCTCATCTTTCTTCCTTTCATTCAAATAACATAATAATGCAGAATCAGTCAATTTTGGGCTGAAACCATCTCCAGGCAAACGCATCCATCACCTCACATAGTTTTTATAACCTAACTCTGCTACCATTTACCTAATTCATGTACTGACATTCTATCTCTATCACAATTATCAAAATATGTCAAATCACCACCTTCATAACTATTTGTTTTTAGAAATTTACCCCCATGATAGAATACAACAGTAAATTTGGAAGAATCCATATCTGAGGGAGGAAAAAATTTGAAAATTGCTAAAACATTGTACACACAGTATTTCAACAATTGCAACATAACATACTTAATTGAACATACTTAAAAATCAATATTGAAATTAAAGCAACAGGACATAGATGAAATTATAGCAATGCAAATTATACCAATACAAATTGTACCAATACTTAACACAACATTTTATATCAATAACAAACTATGGCAATAGCTTTAACAAATTATACCCTAATTTGAACCTCTAATTTTAAACCCTAATTTCTTTCCCAAACCCTAATTTTGATCGAACACTAATTTTACAGATCGTCAATCAATATTAACATAGTATGATATAGATTCAATCAACAAAAATTATAAGTTTAAAAACATTTTATTGATAGTTATAAAGAAACCCTAAATTTTAAAACCCTAATTTCATACCGTAATTTTAAACGAGTCTTAATTTTTCAGATCTTGTAACAATACAGACCTAATCACATTTTATTAATGAATTTAAAGAAGTCAATTTTGTTAAACCCTAATTTTTTTTTAAAACCCAAATTTTTTCAAAATCCTAATTTTTTCGAACCCCTAACTTTTTCGAAACCCTAATTTAAACTAAACCCAGTAAACTTGATATGACAGAAATAGTAATCTAAAGATTAGATATTCATACCTTATAAGGACCCCACCATGAAGAAAATGACAATCGCCAACCAATAATTTAGGAACACAAGCCAAAATTTTTAAACGAAACCAAAGTACCTTGTCGAGACCCACTTTCAACTATCGCTTTCCCCTCAAACACAGTAAAAAATTCCTTTAACTTCAGTAAAACTCCTTTGAGATCTTCACTCTCTCTATAAAAACAGAGCTTTCAATCGATGAGTTCTTATCTCTTTCTCTCTCTCCCCCTCACCGATTAATGTTCCATCATTTGTTATTTGTTCTTTGTTTTTTAAGTTTTGAAGGTAATTAAACATCGAGCGTCATCCCTAAACTTCAGCCTTGGTTTTTTTTCCCAAGAAAAGATACCAAATTGCATGGCAAATTCCCAATTTCCTAGGCTCACGCCATGAATCATTAAAAACTTTTGAAAAAATTAATAATAACATTAAAATAATTTATGAAGCAACAAAATAGTCATTTAAAAAACTATTCTAAATCAATAACATAAAATTTAATAAAAATATTTCAAAAAAAATTGAAAAAAGGATTTAAGAGGAAGTCCAAAAGATTTGCTTTTAGGCTTTTTTGGATTCAAATTTTGTTTGTTTAGAACCCTTTAAGAAAAATGTGGAGTTTATTTTTAATTCTATAAAAAATATGGAGAAAAAAATGTGAAGTTTACAAATGAACTAAACAAGGAGACAAATACAGGTGTGAATAAAAACATTTTCTTAAAATAACCCCCCAATAAAGAAATTCTGAAAATAACCTAAGTTGATCGATTGTTGAACACTGACCAACTTTTTGCCCCTGACCAATAGTGTTTTTCAATTGTTGAACACTAAATCAATCTCCAATGTGAACGAAGTTAGTTGAGTGTTCAACACTTGACAAACCTATCAAAAAGTTAGGTGAGTGTTAAACACTCGACCATTCTAGATTATTTTCAAAATTAATTTCTCACATGCGTTGTTTTAAGAATTTTTTTTTCTAAGAAAAGGGGTTAAATCCGTACTTGTCTCACTGAATAAGAGTTTGTGATGTCTAACTAATTTTATTTTTTATGAAGAAAATACAAAGACAACTAAAAAAATAGTAATATTTATAAATGAATTCTATATTTTATTTTTGTTATTTTAAATATAAAAATCCAATTGAATTTCATATTTTAATTTTTGGTTTCAGTTAAATGAGTTTATTAGCATTTCAAATGGGGTTTTAAATAAAATTCTTATTCTTAAAATTAAATATATAATTATTCATACTTTGATCTTTCTGCCAAATTATTTCTTGTCAAAATTTTACTTGGCCACATTAACATCAAGTGGTAGATAATGTTTTTTTTTTTTTTCACATAATATAAAAATTCATAAGTATACGAATCATTCAAATAACAAAAATTGTGAAATGGAGATTGTTCTTACGAAAATTGTTATTTGAATACTAACCTAGCCAATTAATTATAATATGTAAAAGATGAAATATGTGATTTGTATAGTTAACTTAATTGTACTAAATCTAAATATAATGTGTAAATTAATAAAAATAAAATCAATAAGATAAAACATTACTAAAACATCCAACTATATTCAATATATGGTTTGTCTTCCAAATTAAGTGTTTGAATTATCTTTTTCTAAATTGACAATTAGATACGTTAAGTGACCTTAATCGTTTTCTCAAGTTATACTGACGTTATCATTCTATAATAATTCATATATTTCTAGTGTGAATTTATTTACAAAACAACTAATATTAAGAATAAGTTTTCTAAATGATTATAGATTTTATACACTGAATCTCTTTTTATGTATTTAATATGTATTAATTATCAATAGACCTAATTCATAGTTATTCCATTTATTTATATTAAAATATCAAAACAATTTAAAAGATTAACCAAAGTTAAAAAAAAAATATTATATAAAATAATAATAGAAAAACCCCGCGTGATCGGAAGACTTCTTCCCCTTGCGTTGTTGCTTTCTAAAAAAATATGTAAAAGATATTTTTTTCCGATTCTTTTTTTTTTCTTTGGTACATTTGGAACGAAATCACTAACTTTTAAATGAAACTAAACCTCAGATGTCCTGTAATAAAGCTGAATACACCTCCCAAGTGGAAGACATCAAATCATGAAAATCATGAAAAACCAACTGACCTTATCGACTTAAAATATCTGCATAAATATTTCCTTCCCTTGGCATGAACACAACGGAGTGGACTCTGTCCAGCCGAATCAACTGCTTACATTCTCGAAGAATATCGTAGGCCCGGTAAAATCTCATATCACTAAATATTATATTATATATCCACTTCTTTCTTTATATATTATATATCCACTCTCAAAATTAGAAACTTAATATGACAACGAAATTCACATATTACTAAATAATCTCTGTTTAGAATATTAAAAAAATAATAATTTAGAAGGTAAAATCTCAAATTACTCTTTGTGAGAGATTTAAGATGTAATTGTGTTCAAATCGGGCAGGTGTGCTCAATTATGATACGTTGGAATTATTCGAATCACATGCGTAGCGGAAGCATCAATAATTTTCGAAAAAATAAAATAGAGATTTCGGGTATAAGACAAATATCTCAACGTGTAGAGTCTTCAAAATCGACCGTATGTATCTCGAACGGATCTCGCGGTCGGGATGGTGATCACAATATTGATCGAATCACTACTACTATATCACAACGTCACAACCCTCAGTCCGGCGATCGTTACGACTAGAAAAATTCCCTATGCAGAATTTTTCTTAACCCTCATTTTTATTCTCTCTCTAGAGAATATTATTTCTCTCAAGTCTATGCAAGAGTCTCTCATGGAAGTCATCCATCGTGAACTCATAACCCAAAAGAGAATGAGATGTTAGTCTTCTAGCGAAACTCAAATGATAGGGAGAATTATGAGGAATTGTTGAGATAGTTATGGGTTAGTGGGAGTTATCCCACTAACCTCTCACAATTACCATAATGCTTCTTTTGGGCATATTCAACTAATATCTCCCACTTGCACATGAGGGTATTTCGTGTCTGTCACTAGATTACAACTCATGCGATCTATCTCACATCACTTTACTGGACTTTCATACAGGATTAGGCATCGTGCGACCTGCGAGTACACCTGCAAACAAAGACCTCTTGACACACCTGTTAGGATGATCGAGAAGCTATCGTTAGTATTAAAAGAACTCGTTGCACCCCAAATCCAAGACTAATTACATCCATCGAACTACTTTCCTCATCGAAAGTAATTCTCAATAAACGCTCGACTGTGTATCCACTATTATACTTATATCTCAACATGGATAAGCATAATAGGTATGCCAGTGAATACAACACAATGATGTAATATCAATTGGTCTTCATTTTCCCAAACTCGAATATATTAGCCTCAATTCAGTTACTTTCCTAGACTTGTTCCTCAGACCTCAATTTATCTTCCGGGCCATTGGTAAATAGACTAAAGTAGCAAATACTGAATCGAGACCTTTAGAAACAGCTGAAAGTGATAAGGGTACAAGAGATCCCACCCAATGGATCTCGGGTCTCACACAGTGGGAACGGAGATCTAAATTATGTCAATATCTCAAAAAAATGCTCCCATTATCCCTAGTCGACATATCACACGCGGTATGAAACGCGTGCCACAGTGTTATTCTCCCATCTCTCAAAGGGCATATGTTAGGATTCTCTAACACTGTGCAGGTATGAGACTCCGTCTACACATAAGACTTCACCCAGAGATCTCAAAGACAATATCTCAGAGACAATATCACTAGTCGCATGTGATATCTGAAATCTCAAACATGGCTACTTATAGGCAACATGGATGTGGGTATGTCCATGCCGATCATATCGTATATGACCTCATCCTGAATACATATCAGGGCGACTTATATTCTAGTAGGGTCACTCTCAAAACTTCTTACAACTAGAAACCATTTCATCTTCGCTCATTCAGAGCTGGAGGTGGTCACTCGTGTGAGAGAGTCGACCACGTTTGCCTGACATATCATTTATCACAACAAATTACAAAATATATGACAATTAAAATATTGCATTAAATAAACTCGTGATTCAATCATGCACACATGTCATATATATATAACACAATAAGCATCAGTACAAAGTGAGAAATGTCAATATATACACAAACCCAATAATTCATATATCTCATACAGGAATCTCTCACAATGGGTTTATTGAAGGGATCAACCAACACGCTATATAATAGTGTACTTAATTTGTCACCTCACCCTTCTCAGTGATGTCTCTCATAATATGGTATTGGGTATCAATGTGTTTGGACTTAATTATACTTACGGTCTCAGGTGTGGTCAAGGACAACCTGATTTTCTTAATAAATCATCACTGGCCTCTTACTGTCTGCCTTAATCCCTAAATCATCTGAAAATCTCCAGAGCCAAATACTCTTCTGAACTGCCGCTGAGCATACCATAAGCTCAGCCCCTATGGTAGATGGAGATATATAGGTTTGCTTTTTGCTACTCCAAGGCAGCAAAACCTAATATCGATTTGCATACATTCAAATCACCAACCCAGTTGGTATCTGAATACCCAACAAGATACAAATCTCATTCTCCCTAACACAAGGAGAGGTCCGCAGTTCTCTCAAGATATCTCAGAATCCTTTCACTGCTCTCCAGTAATTCCTTCTAGGATTTGATCGATACCTAATTACCATACTGACTGCAAAGCAAACGTCTGATCGTGTACGTGACACTGTGTACATTAGAATACTTAATATACTGGTACAAGGGACTCTACTCATTTCCCTTGTCCTTTCCTAAGTCATAAGGCATATGTCAAGAATTAGGTTTTAACCTTTTAGCGATAAGAGTATTTTTAGGGTCGTAGTCAATTTTCCCGAAACGCTTGAGAACTCCCTTGATGTTGGACTCCTGTGAAAAAGTTAACATCTGTCTTGAGCGATCCCTTTGGATTTTAATTTCGAGGAAAAACTGAGCCTCACCCAGGTCCTTTATATCAAAACTCGACAATGTTCACGTCATCGTGGTGATTAGATACTCTCTGTTGTTTCCAGTCAACAGAATGTCATTCAAACACAAGGATATGATCATAAAAAGTCATGAAAATGTATAAGGTATACGCGATGATCCTCCTCGATCATCACAAAACCGTGAGATATCATCTCCTTGTGAAATCTCAAGCGCCACTGCCTGGATTGATGATTAAGGTCACATGTCGGCTTCCGAAGTCAACAGACCTTATCATCCTGATCTACAGGGATAAAACCAGATAGTTGTTCCTTGTAGATCTCCTCATCCAAAACCCCTACTTAGGAGGATAGTCTCAACGTCCATCTAGTCTCATTCCATATCCATGTCCGCGACTATCGCTAAAAGGTAAACGGATTAAGGTAATCTCATCCTCAGTTTGAGTAACCTCTGGTTATCAGACAGGTCTTATACCTCTCCACCAATCTGTCAGCCTTTCTCTTGATGTTGAGAACCTACTTATTCCCAACAGACTTACTAACCTCAGGCAAATCAACTAAATCCCAGATTCCATTGATTCTCATCAACTCCTCTCGCCCGTGGTCTTTAATCAATGGTCCTCCACAAAACCCTAAGAAACCTCTAGGACAGTTAAAGGTTTCTCGTAATCCTCAAGAGTCCCACTGAGAGCTTCTTCCTCAATCGAGAAGTGACGATTATGTACACATCCTCGACTACTCTTAAGAGGAGGGGAAACCTTTTTACCTTTAAATGGATTGCTCCCACTAGAACCAAGATCCATAATGGATTCTTAGGTTCCCCCACTGGGATCAGCTAAACCACTACGTTCATCCATCTGATAGAAAGTAAAGTCCTAATTGATTTCACCTCTCATAGGTAAATCATTTTCAAGAAACTCGGCATAATAAGACTTAATCTCAGTGAGAGTGTCATCCGTATGCTCACCTAGAACACATTCCCCTTGGAGTGTTCTGAGTATCTCATAGAGATAAATCTCCTTTCTCGCAGGCCTAACTCGCCGTGTAAATGCAAGAAATAGTGAGCATACGTGGCATGGTATAATCCCATAATCTCAAATGGTTAAGGTCAGGCTGTCTCCCTGTCCAAAACTCATATGGAGTACTGACTGCGGATTTCAATAGAACACGATTGAGGATGTAGGCTGCAGCCAATAACGCATCTCCCCAATGGGAAATGAGTAAATTGGCTTGCGCCATCATCGGCCTCACCGTTTCAAACAAAGTCATATTCCTCTCTCGCAACTACTCTACTCCACTGAGTAGCAAGGAATACTCAGTTTCTCACAATGCCCTTCTTGAAACAGAACTCTTCAGACAAATACCCGTGCCCTCGATCGGTTCTGAGAGTCTCTACCCTCAAGTTTAACTGATTCTCAACCTTGCTAGTAAACCTCTTGAAACATCTCAATACCTCAGACTTATGCGAAATCAGATAAACATAACGAAACGTGTGTAATTGTCTATGAACGCAATAGAGTACCCAACTGCATTTCAGGTTCTCATGTTTATAAAGACCACAGATGTCGGAGTAAACCGACAGCAATGGAGTCCCAGCCCTCATTGGATTGTCAAATAGTTTTCTTGTAAGTTTGCCGTCTAGGCAAAATTGGTTAACGGGTCTAACAAATTACTCACTGCTAACCAATTCATCATCTCTCACACTAGGAGGATAATAAGAAAAACCATTAAAAGGAATCACTTCCAGTGCATATAGTCCCTCACGGACCAAACTAAAACCAATTAAAGAATTGTTGTAATAAATGGAAATTATAAAATTTCCAAATTAACAGAGCATATCCTAGGCTGAAATCAAGTTCCGTCGAACATCCGGAGCATAAATGACGTACAGAGTTTAGCAACTTTGCAACTCCAACTTATAAGTACTACTTCCTCGGATGTCGACAAACGCTCCGTTTCTATACGTAAATCCTCCTATTTGAGGACTCACTGGGTAGAACTACATAAGCGCGCTCTTATCTCGAACTACGTAGTCGGTTGCTCTTGTGTTTATAATCCACGAAGGAGAGAAAACAGAGAGCAACTCAAACCACGTAAAGAAGAAAGAGTTAATTTCCGCTCATCACATTTATGAACGAAATGACCAACTCTACTATGGATGTAGCACTACACTTTGGTCCTATCCAACTCCTTCTAACGCTTTAATACTTTGTTGTCGGTTTTTGTCAGATGGTTTCTTCTTACCTGAACCTCAAGTCCCACAGGAGTCCTTGCTCGACTCCACTGCATAAGGATGACCTGAATATGGCCTACTCACCTCTAGATGCTCCTACTCGAGCTCACTGTGCCTATTCACATTAGTGAAAATACGAATACTTTCATCATATATGAAATAAACTTTCATCATATATGAAATAAACTTTCATGATTTCTTATAAATCAGGTAAAGAATTGGATCGCATCCAATACTAGAAAATATATCCGAAATAGACTCGGTCACATTCCCCAACTTGGCAACCATACTTGACATTTTTATCAAATGTTACATCATCATATGATCAACCCTTTCATTATAAGTTATTAAACTTATAAGTCAGTATCCTCGTCTCAGGATCTGTAAGAACAACACAATGCTCTTTATAGGGTGAGCCAAACCGATAAAGCCGCAGGATATTGCTTATAGACTGGGATCACATCATCGTGCATACTACTCAAGAGGATTGCCCTAACTCGGCCATCATTCCTCTTCCATACTCGTAATGTCTCATAATCCCATCTCTCTGAGGTGTGGTACCCTCCCCGGATTCCACCATCTCACGCCTTAGAATTTTAATTAGATCTTGCCCCTCGATGATAAATTGAATTTACCGGTGAAAAATCTCGTAATTTTCACCATTCAATTTTATCCCCTTTATAAAGATCTAATATGATAATTTTAGAAACAGTCATAGAGATAATCGTGACTTGTCATGCTTATTCTCATATTTTGTGCACCCTACGAATCAACAAGATACAAATGATTCGAATACAGACCCCAAGACGAGCGTATGAATCAACAGACACCATACACCACAATCCGGGATTGCATTTTGACTATTCGGACTAGGATTCGGTACACAAAAACCCACAAAAAATCACTTTTATGGATGTGGAGCCCTCAAAAATTGAAAAAAATTTCAATTCCAGACGACTTGACACGCCGCCGGCGATCCCACGCGCCCCCACGTGCCTGTGGTGCGTCCCCACACACCTGCACTGTAACACCGAAACTGTGATGCCCGTACTAGTGTTCCTATTCATGAAATTTAATAAAATATTTTTCAATTTATATATATTGAGAAAATTTTAATTTTATTGATTTTCGATTTTGGGGGTATTAAATTTAAATTTTTGGTATATTTTAAAATGCGGCGTTCGTAATTCGTAGTAAATCCCAATTCTACGAAATTTATACGCTAGAGAAAAGTGGATATAATAATATATATATATTGATAATTATTTAATTATTTAATTATTAAAAAAAAAAAAAAAACATAAAAATCGAAATTAGGGCTTAAGCCCTAATTTCTCTCTCCTTTCCCCTCACTCTCTCACCGCCTCTCCATCTCCCGTGGCCTCCTTCGCGCCTTCACCTCCACCGCGGCCGCCGCAGACGGCCAGCAACCGCCACCCCACCATCAGCCTCTCTCTCTCCTTCTCTCTCTCGGTTTCTCTCTCTTTCCCGCAACTCTCTCTCTCTCCCTCTCGCGGATTCGCTGCCGCTGCAACCACCCGCAACCACCGCCAACCCGTCGACCACCGCGGCTGAAACCTTTCCCTCCGGCCGCTTGTTTTCTCCCCCGCGCAGCAGCCGCGGCCCGCCGCGGTAGTGCGCGATTACTCGCCGAATGCTCGCGGCGGCAACCGCGATTGCTCGCGCGGCTGCTCGCGCGGCGCCTCTCCTCGCGCGGCTGCGCGCGCAAGCGCGACCTGCGCGCGACTCCTCTGCGCGCGCCTCGCAGCGCAAGACGGCCCCGGCGCGCGTGACCCCGCGTGCGGCCCCCGGCTCTCGGCGCGCGCGGCTACGGCTCCATCCTTGCTCGCACGCTCGTGTGCCTTCGCGCTCCTTCGAGAGCCCACTGCGACCCTTTCACTGCATAGGTAAGGGTTGAGTTAAATCTTAATTCTAGGGTTTGATTTCCTTCGGTAATTTAGACTAATCGATGGAGTTTGCTTCAATTTGGAGATATTGCGGGTTTTGGAATGAATCGAATGTCGCACCGGACGTTAGGGTTTTGGATTGCAGTTGAACCCTAGGTGAGGGATTTCTAACTCATTCGAATTATTTGGATGCAATTAGGGTAAATTAGGATCAAAAGTGTTGTATATGTGTTGGAAGTATGTTAGATTTGATTTTAATGCTTTGTGTGACATTATAAGTAATTATTCAGGTCAATTATAGAAATTTTATATGAATTGGAATGTTCCGGAGGAGAGAATCATGTTGATTTGATTTGAATGGTTGCTTTTAGAGTTTAATTTGACGAATGTATGAAAACTAGTTGAAATTTGGGATTTGAGCCTAAGGATTGATGCATGTTTTACATTATAGTTGGTATTGCATATAGGTAAGTCAAATACACTCTCTATATGATGAAAATAGGTTTCAATACCTTGGAAATGACATATGGATTGAAGAAATCGGATGAGAATCGAAAAGTATATGATTTTTTTAAAGATTTTTCCTATTTTGTAGTCAATTTATTAATCTACGCATGTTTCCGACTTTGAGTGGTTTTGGAGTTGAATTAGACTTGGTTTTGAATGTGTTCCTTATTTAAAAGTGAAATGCAATTGATGACATTAGAGTATATTCATAAATTGAAGAATTGGGAATTGTACAAAAAATTAGAGAAAATGGAAATTGATGACATAATTATGATTTTGTATTTGGAAGGTCAATCGAGGATCGAGTAAAATTTTAATTGATTGAATTGTAAGTATATGCAAGTGTATATGGACTGAACAGTGTGATGTTGTAAATGTACATAGATACAATTGAGGTTGAGGTGTGAGAAATATATGATGTGTTATAATTGTAGTGACTTGATTGGAGACTGATCGAGGGGAGCACGATTTCGACACTTGTGCATTGTAGGGAGTGATTGACCCTCCCGTATACTGTGAGTGGGTTTTATTCAATGTTTTCGTTTAATATGTAAACTTTGCTTTACAACAGTTTGATAAATGAGCATGATTTATTGTGTGCTTGAAATATTTTGAATGGTTTTGGAAATGATTTTTGTGAACCGATGGAGTGTCCAAAAATGTGATTTAATTATGAAATATGCATCCATGTGGTTGAAATGTGAAATGTGCCATTTTATGATATATGTTGCATTGGTTTGCGAACCTGATTTACGGCACATGTTTGATATGATATTGATATTGGCCGTGAGGGCTGTGATATGTATTGTTCCGTAGCTACGAAGGACACCGTGAGAGGCGCTTTGGTGGCGTCCGGATATGCCTAAGGCCTGGGGTATCCCACGAGTTGTCGAGATTATATTTACGACACGGTACTAGGCAGGTTGAACCCGAAAGGGGGAGGATTTGGATGCTATCCAAGTCTAGCACCTGGACGAGGTCCGTCGCCAACGCCGGGGTAGAGAGCAACTTTAAATAAAATCGCATATAACACCCCCGGTGCGCCTGTCATAGGTCGTGGTAGACCTCTGCCGGGACATTTTCGGCTGGCAGCTCTATGATTTTGACAGTGCTTTGGATGCATATTTGATTTGCTGATGCGTGCAAATGATATATTGTTGAAATGAAAAGCATGGTGATTTGAAATATGATTTGTATACTGATGTTTTGACACTCCAGTTTCACACCCCATATTGCACGATTACATTGACCCACTCACTCACTGAGTATTCTTCCCTGAGTACTCACCCCTCCTCTTTTCCCTCCCCAGACAGGATCATGATGCTAGGGCGACGCATTTGGCGCTAGAGGTATGATAGCTTGATGATGGATTTGGGTGATTCATAACGGTGAGATTTTAAGTTAAATTGGAAAGATAAATTTCGTATTTTATTTCGACCCTGCGAGGTCTTGTTGAGGTCCTTAGTTGGCCGTGTACTCATTTCGGGATGACTGTATAAATTATGTATAACTATTTGCGAAACTCTCATATTTCATTTGCATTGAGGCGATTGTACGTATTTAAATGTTACTTGGGAAAGTTGTTATACATTTGTATAAATTTAGGTCCGCTCGGTGTGGCGGCTGCTCATGCTCTAGTTGGACATGACAGTAGAGGTCTGTGGCTAGGACTGTTGTGGATTTGTTAGCCTTGCGTTGTCTGGATGTCGGTTGGGAGATGTGATGGATTGTTTTGAGGCCGGGATGGCCATTTGTTTTATTTTCTAGATGATTTTGAATTGTACAGGTTTATACAGGTTATTTGTACATTGGGAGACTTCCGATTTATGGGGAGGCTCTGTCCGATTTTTGTAGAAATACAGCCGGCATCCAGGTCAACGGGCGGCTGTTCACGATTCCCGGTTCGGGGCGTGACATGCACGCGCCGGGGACAGCTTCTGGTACGTGCCAGACGTGCAACGCGTCTGGCACATGCCCGCACGCGCTCTCTGCTTGTCGGCGCACTAGCCAAACGCGCAGGCGTGTGGGTCAAGCACCACATGCGCGCGACCCGAGTGCGCGGGTCGGTTCCGGACCCGGGTGTGGGTCGGAACCCGAAAAACCCGGTCAGGATCCATCGGGGCGGGTCGAGCGCGGGTCGATGGGACACTTTTTCGGGTCGTAACCGACCCGGACTTCCCAAACCGGCTCATACGTATTACGCGCGCGTGAACCTCACGCGCCTGATGTCTTTGCACGCACGCGCCTTCTCGCGTGTGCTGTGCACACTCCTGCTGCTCAGATTTGTCTTCTTCACCCGAATTTTTTCTGTAACCGGGTCTTTCAACCCGGTTGCCGGAAACACTCTATTCCAGCACCGTTTTCTCTGGATTTTTTTTATGAAATCTCTAATTTCATTTATTCCAAAAATCCTTGACTCGATTTTTGGAATAATTACGTGCTAAACTCGGCGTATTTTGGATCTAAAATTTTGGCCCTCCACGGCCACGGCCAATTTTGAAACTCCATTTTTCGGCCATAATAATATGCAATATATATATCAAATTGAAGAGTATGAAACAAAGAACACAGATCTATAATTTTCATGCATTGATTTGCCCTAAAACTCGACAAATCTGGGGTTGAATGGTTCGGTCACTATTCACGGTCGAAACTTTCAACCGGAATTTTTTTCGCCTAAATGTGCTCAGAAAATTACGAAAAAATTATTTTCGTATTCTACAGATCATGAGTAACACAGTGGTATTCTCGGATTCACGAAATTCATTTATGATTTGAACCCCAAATTTTATACCCTATAATATAAATCCAAAAATTATTTTTTAATAATCCAAGGTATGCTCTGGTACAAATGTTGGAATTATTCGAATCACATGTGCAGCGGAAGCATCAATAATTTTTGGAAAAATAAAATAGAGATTTCGGGTATAAGATAAATATCTCAACGTGTAGAGACTCCAAAATCGATCGTACGTCCCTCAAACGGATCTCGCAGTCGGGATGGTGATCACAATATTAATCGAATCACCCCACAATGTCACAACGCAACAACTCTCAGTCCGGCGATCGTTGCGACGGAAAAAATTCCTTACGCAAAATTTTTCTTAACCTTCATTTTTATTCTCTCTCTAGAGAATATTATTTCTCTCAAATCCATGCAAGAATCTCTCATGGAAGCCACCCATCATGAACTCATAACCCAAAAGAGAAGGAGAGGTTAGTCTCCCAGTAAAACTCAAATCATAGAGAGAATTATGAGGAATTATTGAGATAGTTATAGATTAGTGGAAGTTATCCTACTAACATCTCACAATTACCATAATATCTCTTTTCTCTTTTGGACATATCCAACTAATATGATAAGTTGGCAACACGACAGTTGCACTGATATGCCATAGCTATGTCGGTCGCGGTATTGTCTATATACCATAGTTAAATCTTACTACAATCAATGAAAATGATTTTTGCACACGTGTTTTTCTTATCTAAACTTTTAAATCCATGTTTCTTTGTTTTTAAATCCATCTTATAAAGAAATTAATAAAAATAAAGTGAAATCACACAAAAAGATATAATAAAATTGAGTCAGAGTATAAATTAATAAAGGGTGTAAACGGATTTAAACTTGGATAAAAAAAAAAAAGTAAATGGATTTAAATCAGATGAATATCAAATACCTTTGGCTTAAACTTTTACTCATGCTGAGTAGTCAAACTAAAATCTTAATTCACTTTTATAGGTATCAAGATTGTACTTAACGTATGCAATAAGTCTTTAAACTCCTGGATTATCCCTAATAGAGGAGTTGTATTTTGCGGAAGTTTTCAGAAGACATAACCAAAAAAATCTCTTTATAATGCAATGCATGAAACATAACATCAATTTCCAAAATAATTTATAAAACAAGAATTAAACTTTGTTTATTACGAATCTCATAGTTGTAACTCTAGTGTATGTGTGTGTGAATAACCAGAAATGATGTCTAAAACAAGGTTTCTGGATTATTTATTTTATTTTAACATATAAATAAAGTGTGATGAAGCTCAAGCCACGTAAGTTTTCGTCATCCTCCATATAGCAAAATGTGTTCCGTCATTGGTGAGTTGGACATCCACTTGGGAAGAGATGATCAGTATTTGGTGAGTTGGACGGCATGTGTAGCTTGTGATTGGTGGGTTGGAGTGGGTAATAATGTCGTGATACCGTAAAATTGGGGATTTGTCTCTGCATGCAACAAGCATAACACGCATATACTCTCTTTCTCTCTACCTGCAAAAGCCTTCTTCGCACGTCGGCTCAACACCTTTCCTGCTCTTCCCAAAAACCTAACCTTTTTTCTTCTCACCTCTCTTCTCTTTCAACCCCTGCACTTTTCCTTCCAAACTCTATCCAGGGTAATTTCCAAAATTCCTAATTTTTACTTATGTTTTTTTTTTTGGTCATTTTGTTTTACATTTCTGTGAATTTGACACTTTTGTTGTAATGGGTGGTCAAGGTTTGTGATGGTAAGGTGTTCTATTAATTTTTGCTTTGTCTTTGATTGGTTTTTTTTTAATGGGTATTAAATATATGCGAGAATCGGTAATTTTTTCATGAATTTGATTGTGTTTTGAATAAATGGGTATAGAAGGTACGTGACAATTGAAGAAAGTCATGGGAAGAAATTGTTCTATTATTTTGTGGTGCCCGAGAGAAACACATCTAGGATCCAGTTGTTGTTTGGCTCAATGGTGGACCTAGAATCTAGCATTGATGGTTTCGTGCATGAGCATGGTAATGTAATTTATCTTTTGTTAAGTTTTTTAATGTTCAAGTCAATGCTTTATGCATTTCTGTTTTTAGTTATTTTACAGAAGCAAATTTGTCATTTCTTTATGTTACAAGCAATGCTTGCATTTCGGATAAGCTAAAGAAAATAGAAAATATCCTCCAAAGTATTGGGAACTTTTGTATACTTCATAACGTTGGTCAAGGAACTTTTATATTGTGTGACATTTTAGAACTTTTTATTAAATAGGTCTTGAAAATCATTCTAATATGATTATTTTGTTAAATGTACTTCATTGCAGTTTTGTTTACTTAAGTCTCAATGATTGTGTTGCTCTTTGCTAATTGTATGTGTTAGAAATTTCGTGACACATAAACACAGCGGAAGCAATAAATAATTTTTTCAGAATCGTAAAATAATGAGTTTGCGATATACCTCAATTGGTGATGCCGAAATCTTCAGAAACCACAAATTCTGAACACGAACCTTTCGAAGTTGGGATGATAATCACAATAATCGAACTATCACCGCAATATCACAACGATCCAACTCTTAACTCGGTAATTGTTAAACGATCGGAAAACTCTCAATTTTAATTGTTCTTTTTAACAATTAAAATTCTCTCTAATAAATCTCTCAAGACTTAAGTATTTTCACCAACCATAATTCAGGAATTATTAATTCATTTCCCATAAGAAAATGCAACTCCCGTAGGAGTCCTTTAGAGAGAAAATATGGGAGAGAGGGGGTAGTGGGTGTTACCCACTACCCCTCATTTTGAAAGTTAAACTTTTATTTTTGGTAAAAATAACCGCTCCACGTGAGCATCAACTAATATCTCTCACTTGCACACGAGGACATTTTTACTTCCGTCATAAGATCATAACTCATGTGATCCACTACATCACTCTACAGGGTTTTCATACAGGGTTGGACATCGTGCGACTAGCGAGTACACCTGCAAACAAAGACTTCTCGATACACATATTAGGATGATCGAGTAGTCACCGTTAGTATCAAAACAAAAGTTCGCTGTATCCCAGATCCAAGACTAATTACATCCATCGAGCTACTTTCCCCATCGAAAGTAATCCCCAGATAGCGCTCAACTATGTATCCACTATTATGTTCAAATCCCTAAATGTACGAACATAAAAGACCGTTCGGTGAATACAACGTAATGATGCAATGTCAATTGGTCTTCCTTTTCCAAAACTCGAATCTATCGGTCTCAACTCAGCTGCTTTCCTAGACCTGTCCCTCAGACCTCATTTTATCTTCCGGGCCATCGGCAAACAGACTAAAGTAGCAAACACTGAATCAAAACCTTAAGAAATAGCCGAAAGTAATAAGGGCACAAGAGATACCCCCAGTGGATCTCGGGTCTCACACAGTGGGGTTTGGGGATAAATTTCAATTTATTGTCTCAAGTTATACAGCTCCCACTATCCCAAGTCGTCTTTTTACACGCGGTATGAAACACGTGTCATAGTGTTATTCCCCCATCTCTCAAAAGGGTATATGTCAGATTTCTCTAACATTGTACAGGTATAGGGATTCAGTCTACACATAAGATTTTACCCAGAGATCTCAGAGAGAGTACCTTAGAGACAATATCATAAGTCGTAGGTGATATCCGAGATCTCAAACTTGGCTACTCACAGGCAACATGGATGTGGGTACGTCCATGTCGGTCATATCGTATATGACCTCATCCTGAACACATATCAAGGCGACTTATGTTCTAGCAGGGCCACTCTCAAAACCTCTTACAGCTAGAAACCGTCTCATCCCCGCTCACTCAGAGCCGGAGGTGGTCACTCGTGTGAGAGAATCGACCTCGCCTGCCTGACATATCTATTATCACATCACAAAATATATATTTGATAATAAAAGTAAGTGCATTAAATGAAAAATATAACACAAAAGTGACTGAATAATGTACTATAATCATATATATAGAAAATCAATAAGTATCAATGTCATCAATAAGTACAAACTGAGAAATGTCAGAAAATACCCAAACCCAATGACTCTATATGCCCTAGAAAGGAGTCTCTAGTAATGGGTTTGGTGAAGGGGTCAGCCACCATGTTGTGTGTCGAAATGTACTTGATGGTCACTTCACCCTTCTCGATAATGTCTCTAACGTAATGGTATCTGGTATCAATGTGTTTGGTCCTACTATGAAACTTAGGGTCTCAAGTATAAGTGATAGCGGCCTGATTATCACAATAAATCATTACTGGCCTCCCACTATCCCTATAATCCCTAAGTCATCCAGTAATCTCCGGAACCAAACACTCTCCTGAACTGCAACTGAGCATGCGACGAACTCAGCCTCCATCGTAGATAGAGCAACACAGGTTTGCTTCTTGCTGCTCCAAGAGATAGCCCCGCCATTGAGCAAGAAAGCAAAACCTGATGTCGATTTGCACTTATCCAAATCGCCTCCCCAGTCGGCGTCTGAATAGCCCACAGGGCGCAAATCGCCTCCTCCGTAATACAAGAAGAAGTTTGCAGTTCATTTTAGATATCGGAAAATCCTTTTCACTGCTCTCCAGTGACCCCTTCCAGGATTTGCCTGATATCTACTCACCAGACCAACTGCATAACAAATGTCCGGTCTAGTACACAACATTGCGTACATTAAACTTCCTACTGCACTAGAGTAAGGTACTTTACGCATTTCCCTTACTTTTTCCTGAGTTTTCGGACACATTTCCAGGCTCAGCTCTTCACCTTTGGCAATCGGAGTATCTATGGGATTACAGTCACTCATCCCAAAACGCTCAAAAATTTTCCTAATATAGGTCTCTTGTGAAAGAGCCAACATCTTTCTCGAGCGATCCCTCTGGATCTGAACTCCTAGGATGAACTCAACTTCACCAATGTCTTTCATGTCGAAGCTGGATGACAACCACGCTTTGATGGTCATTAAAAACTGAATGTCGTTCCCAACCAACATTATATCATCCACATACAACGACAGGATCACAAAAGAGTTAACGGACCGAATTAGATAGACACAATAATCCTCATCGACTATCGTAAAACCATAAGATATCACATTCTCGTGAAATCTTAAGTACCACCGCCTGGATGACTGCTTTAGGCCGTATATCAACTTCCTAAGTCGACAAACCTTGTCCTCTTGACCTACTAGAACGAACCCCGGGTGTCACGCCCCGATCCGAGAATCGTGAACAGTCGCCCGTTGCTCTGGATGCTGATTGTATTTCTACAGAAAATCGGACAGAACCTCCCCATAAATCGGAGGTCTCCCATGTACAAATAAATCTGTATATCTGTATAATTTAAAATCATCCTGTAAATTAAACAAATGGCCATTCCGGCCTTTCCAAAACCAAAAAATCCCGCAACCGACATCCAGAACAACGCAAGGCTAAATAAATTACCAGCAATCCTAGCCACAGACCTCTACTGTCATGCCCAACTAGAGCATGAGCAGCCGCTACACCGAGCGGGCCTAAGTTTTTATACAATTTACAATAATTTTTCCAAGTATTATTCAAATACATACAATTGCCTCAATGCAAATGAAATATGAGAGTTTCGCAAATAAACATACATAATTTATACAGTCATCCCAAAATAAGTACACGGCCAACTACGGACCTCAACAAGACCTCCTAGGGTCGAAAATATAATACGAAATTTTCCGTAGTTACGAAGGGCGTTTGTAGAGGCACGAGTTGCCTAGATACGCTTTGGCCAGAGGTATCCGCAAACGTCGTGATTGTGATATGTACGGGCCCGGTTGGACCAGGTATTGGGGAGGTCCGTAAGAATAGGCGGTCTAGCACCGGGAGTTGCTTGTACATGATTGTGATGTTCCGTATGGGGCCAGTTGAACCGAAAGGGGAGGTCCGTCAGAATAGGCGGTCTAGCACTGGGAGTCGCTTGTACGTGCCAACGTCGGGGTAGAGAGCTACTTTTGAAACACTTTGCATATTAAAACCCCCGATGCGCCTGTCCTTGGTCACGGTTGACCTTTGCCAGGATTCTTTCGGCTAGCGCTATGTTATACTTGATTTTTAAATGGATGCATATATGTGTGATATCGTGTGAATGATTAAAAGAGTTCATTTTATCGAACATATCATGATTTACTGCAAAACTTGAATTATTGTTTACAAATGATATTATTTGACACTCCAATTTTCACCTACACTATTAGTACTTAAGATTAATCCCCTCACTCACTGAGTATTCTTCCCCGAGTACTCACCCCTCCTCTTTCCCTCCCCAGACAGGATTATTGTTGTGCCGGAGCGACGCCTCAGATTTTGGAGATCTTGGTGGATTTGGGTGATTCAGGAAGGTGAGATCTTAAGATTAAATTGAAAGATGAATTACGCAATTTATTTCGACCCTGCGAGGTCTTGTTGAGGTCCGTAGTTGGCCGTGTACTTAAATTTGGGATGACTGTAAAATTTATGTATATTTATTAAATTGAAAGATGAATTACGCAATTTATTTCGACCCTGCGAGGTCTTGTTGAGGTCCGTAGTTGGCCGTGTACTTAAATTTGGGATGACTGTAAAATTTATGTATATTTATTTGTGAAACTCTCGTATTTCATTTGCATTGAGACGATTGTATGTAATTGAATGTTACTTGGGAAAATTATTATAAATTTGCATAAAATTTAGGTCCGCTCGGTGTGGCGGCTGTTCATGCTTTAGTTGGGCATGACAATAGAGGTCTGTGGCTAGGTTTGTTGATAGATTTTTATAGCCTTGCGTTGTTCTGGACGTCGGCTATGGGAGTTGTTGGTTTGGAGAGGTCGAGATGACCATTTGTTTTATTTTTAGGATGATTTTAAATTTATACAGGTATGTTCTCCTAGGAACACATGTCCCTTGGACTGTTCAGAGTATCTAATAAAGATACACTTCTTTACTCACGGGCCTAACTTGCCGTACTGATGCGAGGAATCATGAGCATACGCGGCGCAACCCCATGACCTCAAATGGCTAAGGTCAGGCTGTCTCCCTGTCCAAAGCTCATATGGGGTGCTGACTACGGACTTCGTCGGAACACTGTTAAGGACGTAGGTTGTAGTCAACAACGCATCCCCCCAATGGGAGATAGGTAAGTTGGCCTACGCAATCATCGACCTCACCATCTCCAACAGAGTCCTATTCCTTCTTTCGGCTACTCCGTTCTGCTGAGGAGTAGCAGGAATAGTCAGCTGTCTAGTAATGCCTCTATCGAAACAGAGCTCTTTGAACTGCTCAGACAGATACTCGTGCCCCCGATCAGTTCTGAGAGTTTTCACCCTTATGTCTAGCTGATTTTCAACATCGCTGATAAACCTCCTGAAACACTCCAGTGCCTCAGACTTGTGTGAGATCAGGTAGACGTAACCGAAACGCATGTAGTCGTCTATGAACGTAATAAAATACGTGGCTCCGTTTCGGGCTCTCACATTCATGGGTCCGCAAATGTCGGAATGGACCAATTGCAATGGAGTCCCAGCTCTCATTGCTTTCCCAAATGGTTTTCTAGTGGTTTTGCCCGTAAGGCAAAACTCACACACGGGCAACTGGACCTTGGTTAGCGGGCCCAACAAACCGTTCGTAGCTAACCGGGTCATCCTCTCTTGCCCTATGTGGCCAAGCCTACTATGCCATACATTCACATCATCCACTGCACTATCAGATGCAAAAGCAATAGTAGAAGAAGAATGAATCTCATAAAATGAAATCATATCCAGTACATATAGTCCCTCATAGAACAAATCGGAACAAATCAAAGAATTGTTATATGTAATGGAAACTCTAGAGTTTCCCAACAACACAGAATATCTTAGCAAATCCAAACATCGGACAGATACAAGATTCCGCCTAATCTCAGGATTCTACAAAACGTCATGAAGATATAAGACTTGGCCACTTCGTAGCAATAGCTTGCAAGTGCCAATCCCTTTCACTTCAATAAATGCTCCATTCCCCATGTATAGCCTCCTCACCTGGACGACGAAACTTCATGTATGTGCTCTTGTCGCGAGCTACATGGTCCGTGGCTCCTGAGTCTACAATCCACAAAAGAGAAGAGTTAGCGAGCATCACACTTGATGACACGTAACTCAAACCATGTAAAGAAGAAGGACTTACTTTTCGCTCGCCACACTTGCGTGCGAAATGCCCAGTCTTGACACACACGTAGCATTGGACCTTGCTCTTATCGAGCTCCTTCTTCTTACGTTTCTGTCCTTTGTCGTCGGTCTTGGCAGGTTGCTTCTTCTTGTCTTGGCACTTGGCCTTCTTTTCATGCTTGCGCCACTTGCGCTTTAATCCTCGGGAGCCCTTACTCGACTCCGCGATATTAGCATGTGCAGAAGAAGTCCTAGCTATCTCCTGGCGCTCCTCCTCGAGTTCACAGTGCCTACTCACATCCATGAAAGTATGAATATTCTCATTGTGCGTGAGATAGGTCTTTACCACATCCCAGGGGTCAGGTAAGGACTGGATCACACCCAGTACCTAAAACACATCAGACATCGGTTCCCCCATACTCTTCATAGAAGCGATCATACTCGACATATGCATTAAATGTTGCTTCATGGTATGATCGTGCCTCTTCTTGTACGTGATGAATTTATAAGTCAGCATCCTCAACTTAGGAGCTGACGGGGCGCCATAATGCTCTCTCAGAGCATGCCAGATCGACTGTGCAGTAGGATACTGCTCATAGATGGGAATCAGATCATTGTGCATGCAACTAAGAAGGATCACCCTCGGTTGGCCATCCTTCTTTTTCCAAGCACGATACACCTCCTGATCCCGCTTGTGCCGTGATACCCTCCCCGGGATCCACCATTTCGTTCTTAAGAACTTCCCTGAGTTCTTATTCCTCGAAGACAAACTGAACCTTCCAGTACCAAATATCATAGTTGTCACCGTTCAGCTTGTCTCCCTTTACGAGATCTAGAACGACAGTCTTCGTTGCAGCCATGTCTCTGTCACACAGAAAAAGAGACATTAGTGACAAATTGATATTTAAATCCATAATTTTATGTACCCTACGAATCACCAATACCAAGATGACTCGAATACAGATCCCAAGATGAACGTATGAGTCAACGGACACCATACACCATAACCCGGGATTGCATCTCACCATTCGGAATAGGAGTCGGTATATAAAAACCCACAAATAGTCACTTTTTATCACAAAACCCTTAAAAAATCAGAAAATTCCACTTTTAGGACGGCCTACGCGCCGCCGGGAGGGTTCACACGCCGCTAGGTCCCCGACGGCGCTTCTCACGCGCCCTGACGCGCCGGGGAGGCGCCTGGGTGCGTGCAGGACTCGTAGCGCATCAAGCACACACCTGCACGCCCCCTGTGCGCGTCGGCGCACGCGCGGGGCGCGCAGGCGACGCTCCTGCACGTGCGCGGCCAGCATCCCTGGGCCGGATCTGGACACGGGCGCGGGTCGGAACCTGGACCCCGGTCCGGATCTCGGGCACTGGTCGGGTCTGGACCGGGTTCGGGTCCGACCCGGCATCTCACGCGCCCACGCGCGCGTGAGATGCACGTGCTTGGTCCCTGTGCACCAACGCGCCTGTCTCGCGTGTGTGATGCACGCGCCCGTCCTCTCTGTGTGACACGCGCCTTCTCTCGTGTGTCTTCCACGTTCCTTCATCTTCTTCGCCCGATTGTCTGCAACTCGGATTCTCACGACCCGTTTTCCGAAAAACTCATTTTTCGGTATAGAATATATGCAATACATATATCAAAATATAGATCTAACAATGAAAAACACATATTTACCATTTTTATGAACTGATTTGACCTAAAACTCGCCAAATCTGGGGTTGAAGGGTTCATACATTATTCACGATCGAATGTTTCAACCGAAATTTTTTTGGGCTAAACGTACTCAGAAAATTACGAAAAAATTATTTTCGTATTCTACGTGATTTGGGTAACACAGTGGTACAATTGGATTCACGAAACTCATCCGTGATCCGAACCCCAAATTTTATACCCTATATTTTTATACCCAAATTTTATTCCGAAAAATTATTTAAAAATATTTCTAATAGGTTCTGATACCAATGTTAGAAATTTCGTGACACACACACAGCGGAAGCAATAAATAATTTTTTCGGAATCGTAAAAGGATGAGTTCGCGATATACCTCAATTGGTAATGCCGAAATCTTCGGGAACCGCAAACTCTGAACACGAACCTCTCGAAGTTGGAATGATAGTCACAATAATCGAACTATCACCGCAATATCACAACGATCTAACCCTTAACCCCATGATTGTTAAACGATCGAAAAACCTTCAATTTTAACTTTCTTCTCAACAATTAAAATTCTCTCTAATGAATCTCTCAAGACTCAAGTATTTTCACCAACTATAATTTAGGAATTATTAATTCATTTCTCATAAGAAAATACAACTCTCGTAAGAGTCCTTTAGAAAAAAAATAAGGGAGACAGGGGGTAGTGGGTAGTTACCCACTACCCCTCATTTTGAAAGTTAAACTTTTATTTTTGATAAAAATAACCGTGTCACGTGATCATCAACTAATAGCATGTTATTTAAAATAGGTTCAGAAAACTGCACTGGGAGGACTATCACTAGATGGATTTTTGTCAGAAGTATGCCTATTCTTGACACTACTCAGTTTGTTTGTTTATTTTCTTGTGTATACTGCAATAGTATTATGGTGCTAGGGTAGGTTGTGCACTTGGAATCCGTATAACATACTATGAATTCTTAATACTTTTGACCAAATCACCATATCTTTAGCTAAAAACTGCAGAATATATACAAAAATATTCTAGAATAAAATATTTCTACACCATTCTTCTGCTACATCTTATTTAGATACTTGACAATTTAGGGTTAGTTATCTGTAGTGGTGTTTTTCTTTTACTCATCTTTAACTATTCCTTTAGATAAAAACCGCAGGATATAGACAAAAATATTCTAGAATAAAATATTTTTAGATCTGCTGCATCTTATTCAGATACATGATAATTTAGGGTCATTGAGGAGTTATCTGTAGTAGTGTTTTTCTTTTACTCATCTTTAGCTATACCTGTAACTAACAAGTAGTCTTGATAAATTCAATTTCTCTATTCAGGTTGTTGTGGGTTTTGCTTTGTGTTCCCTACTTCCTTGCAGGTGTAAATGCAAGACTTATATCTCCACAGGTGATGGATACTGAAAGTTTCACAGAGTTAAATTCCCCCCCTTCAAATGCGGCCACCTCCTCTGGGAAGGTTTATAGATCGTGAAGAACTTATCCATCATGTTGGGGAATTTTCTGTATCTCAAGGGTATGTGGTAACTATCAAGCAGTCCAAGAAGGACAAAGTGGTGGTTCTTGGGTGTGATAGAGGAGGTGTGTATCGTAATAGGCGTAAGCCTGTTGATGAAGCCTCTGCCGAAAATATCTGAAAAAGGAAAATGGGTTCTAGACTTACAAACTGTCCTTTTGAATGTGTGGGGAAGAAGGAATTGTGGGTACTCAAAATAAAAAATGGTTCACACAATCATGAAGCTTTAAGGGACATATCGGAGCATCCTTCTGCACGCCGCTTTAATGAGGATGAAATCTTTCTAATTAAAGAAATGACAGAAGCTGGTTTGAAGACACGCCAAATTCTTAAAAGACTGAGACAAAGCAACCTGGAGTTATTATCAACACTAATGCATATTTACAATGTTAAGGCCAAGCTTAGACATGGAAATCTTACTGGTGAAGTCTCCTTTTACAGCATTCTTTTCTGAAAAAATTCTGGAGTTGAATGGCATATGATCCTCTTATTATTTTATTTTCCTTAGGAAAGAGCATATAGTTTTACTGCAACCTTGTGTTCATTCTATCCTTGCTTGAGTTGGTAGAAAAAGTGGCCAGTACAACTAACATAATATAGTTGGAAAAAGACCCTAACACGTGAATCTTGCATTCTTTCATATTACTCCCCACTTCTCTCAATTAAAGAAATCTAAATATCAAGATCAAATTAGTTAGGACTTAAAACATTGTAATGTGGTTATAGAGAAAATGGGTTAAGAAAGAAAAAGAACAAAAGAATTCAAGAGATTTAGGGATATGTAATGTGTAATATTCAATTAAGATGAATTGATGAAATTACTACTTCTACCTTAATAAATGGCAAATCAGAAATAACACATGACCCACATTATGTTGAACGCTCCTTCAATTAAAGTATGTTTTATCAGTTCAATGTAGTGTCTTCATTTGCTCTGTTCAATCTCTAATAATAGACAAAGTAAACCTGAGTGCAAAACTGTAAACTTATTTTCTTAATTAATTCGTAAAATAAACTAAAAACTATTAACAATTTAAAATTATAACAAATACTAAATTAATTTAAAACACTAATGTGACCTAAAATTAATTTTTTTCTTTTCATTTTCTAAATTAAAACTATAATTATGAAATTAAAGTCATAAAAAATAATTGTAAATCAAAATCTGAAAATTAAGTACAATAGAATATTGAAATTGAATAGCAAATAATAAAAGTAGCGTTAGACAAAATAAACAAACAACACTCAATCAAACACATCCCCAAATTGAAAATGGAAATTGAATCAAGAATGAAATTTTGAAGATAGCAGTGTTCGATGACCAAAGATGATTGCTTCCTTGACGATGCTTGAGAAGCGATTGCAATTGGCATTAATAATGGCGGGATTTCGTTCTTCGACGATGATGAACGGCAACTAACCTTCAGCAGCAAAGGCGAAATCAAATGGCGAAAGTGACTTCAAAGATGATGTAGTTGATGATGACCAGCGTAGATGACAACGAAATTCGGCAGTGTCAAAACTGAAGACGACAAAATGTGAATCAAAATTAAAGGTGAGTGTAATCGATTGCGATTAAACTTCTCGGCGGTGATGATGATGCATTCAAAGTGTGACAATAAACATATGCTCAAATTGGCATTTAACTTTGTTTAAAGCAAAGAAAAACACAATTGCGAGAATTGAAACAAAAACAACTTGTAGAAAATTGAAATAAAGGGTTACTAAAATAACTAAATTGCTAAAGAAAGACTCGACAACAATTGTCACTAGTCGAACGCCCCTTTCTTTCTTTGTCATGTTCTTCTTATGTAGATTTGTTCAACCGTAGGGCTTATTTTTCTTCCATTTCTGTTCGATTCTTTGCGAGATTTCTTTACAATTTTTTTTCTTCAAATTTTGTTTCCATTGCAAGATCTTTATTCTGCATGTCTCTATTCTTTTGTTTGATTGCGTAAAGGACCGGTTCTTTGATTGTTCTTCAATTGCAGCAAACAAGTTGAGCTTCTTCTCTTGGGTTTGAATTGAGAGTGGATTGTTGGCTTGGACTCAAATGATTTTTATATCTGGCTGAAATTATTGAGCCTGACTTAAGAATGACTTGCACTACTTCGACGTTGGCTTTGGGCTAAGAATAGGCTTAGACTTTGGTTATTCAGCCAATTGGTTCAAATACCACTTGCGTTTGCTACTTTTGGCTTGAACAAAAAAATTTCCCTTTGTGTAAGAATCAACTCCTTCTTACGAAAATTATAGATCTCGACTTTAACTTTCCAATGCTACTTGCATCACCTCAACTGAAACTTTATAGCTCGAGATATGAAAATTTTCCCGACAGTGCTCCACGAGAATTATCTTGACTCAAGACCCAATTTTGACAACATTTTCTTCCATTTTGTAGCTCGTGTTGAACTAAAGATTTATAACCCAATCTTCTAGTTTTTGAGGCACCATGGATCGCTTCAATTCGTTAAGCATAGATCAAGTTATGATTTTTCTGAAGTAATGTGCTTGGCTATAATGTTTTGAAAAATCATCATTTAATATGCATATTTCTATATTTTTGGTGATTTCCACTCAATTTAAAACTTGAGAGTATAATTAAACTATTTGTGTTGACAAATAAGGTTTTGATAATAATTAATTTAAAGAAAATTTAAGTAAAAAAATATATTATGGAGTTAATATAAAATGATCTGAAAATTAAGTTAAGAATAATCTTCGAACCACAACCAAAAAAATCCAACGATTGACCATTTGAACTTCAATGATGAACCGTGCATGGTCTACCGGAAAAGACCATGCAGCCAACCATGTGCATATCACATGGCCGATCGCCCATGCAGTTGATCGCATGTTGGGCATGGGTTTTAGAATCTGGCACATTCTCTCTCCCTCTCAAACCCCTCATCCAATCACACATTTATGAAAATATATATTTTAATATCATTTTTTGGGAGCACACGACTTATTTACTCATTTGTCATTGTCAATCTCTCTTACCATAATTATCTCGCTTTCTTCCTCTCGATGTATATACAAATACAAATTCAAAACATTTTTAACTTTTCAACCACCTCAAACCCACACTATCTCTCATCAACACTTTATCTCACTCTCACTCTCTCTTTTTTCCACATGTACACGTATATAAATATAAAATATATTTTAAATTAATAAAAAGGCTAGACTTGAAAATCAAAATCCAGACTAAGGCCAAGAAATCAGGCGATCAACTGCGCACAATGTATTGTAGACCGCGTGCACCTAGTACGCACAAGCGGTTAGCCATGTGTGTAGCATGGTCGACCACACGAAGTAATAAGTACTTGACATGGACTTGGAAGCCCCCTATTTTATTGATATAAAAAGAATATATATCAAAAAAAGAAAAACTATACAGGTACTAAGATATGCCCTGACATACCTGAAAGATCAATAGGCTAACATGGCCTAACAAGCAAATAAACTAAGTCCTAGTTATAGCTAGCAGAAGGACTACACTAACAAAAGCCGCAATGATATGCAGAGATAATCGGCGCTTTCCTATCCTCCTCTTATTCCTCTCCATCCAAATATAATAAATACTAGTGCTGAGTAGAGATTTGAAGACCCTGTCCCTTTGGAGGGGGTGCCTTGCTGGGGAAAGCAGGATCCCACGAATGCAAGACCAAGAGATACGAAAGTTACCAGGCACATACTATGTAATCGTTAATCGTTATACCTCTCTTGAGAACAGACAACGAAAGAAGAGGTGATCAAGAGTCTTTCTCCGACTGGAGCATAAATGACAAGTCGAAGAAATCGTAAGTCCAATCCTAAATAAGTGATCACTTGTTTGCAGTATCTCCATGAAAACAAGTCACACAATGAAAGCAAATCGAGGGATCGCTTCTAGAAACTAAATCAAATCAGTCCATGAGACATGGTCATAAGAACATCTGAGGTGCCTCCATGCTAAAGCAATGGAAAACTCCCTATTAGGAGTGATTGTCCACACAATTCTGTCATGACCAGCGGAAGGAAGATTAGACTCCAAGATACGCTCTCGAATACTATCAAAGAAGACTATCATCAATCTCAAAATCCATTACTCCTAAACATGTTCCAACCAATCGGTGCTAGAAAAGACGTCCTGAGCAAAGCAAGTATTAATAAAACCAAACCTCTCTATAGCTTGTCTTCCCAGAATCTCTATCAAAATCCTTGTAGATACCCAAGTGTCATACCAGAAAGAAATATGACTATCATCGCCAATCCTCCAGACTATAAGCTCCCAAACTAAGTGTCCAAGAGAAAGGAATTTCCTCCAAATCCATGAGCACTTGTCCAGAATCCGAATGTGCTAGAAGTTATGACCTCGCAGAAGATAAGTCCTCACCTATTGACTCCAAACATTATCCTCAAGGTCTGAAAGAAGCTACGAGATATGCTTGAACTGAGCTACCCTATTCCACCCCGTTACCCTTTTTAACCCTAATCCTCCCTCCTTTTTAGTGTGACAAACAAGGGACCAGGCTACCTTGACTCTATAACGGTCTAAAGAAGCACCAGACCATAGAAACCGAGACATGACCTACTTAAGCTCCTTGCAAACTGCATTCGGAAGGAGAAACATTGAAGACCAATAAGTTTGAATAGAAAAGAGTATAGAACTAACCAATTCCAGCAGACCAATGTAGGATAAATGTCAACTTATCAAATGCTGAATCCGAGCTGTCACCCTTTAAACAAGCTGAACACACTTTGCTGTCGAGAGAAAACCTCCACAACTATCACGAAAATCATGGGTGATAAAGGATCCCCCTGTCGAAACCCTTTCGAGCTCTAAAAGAACTCCGTCAACTCCCCGTTAATAGATATAGCAAAACTCACTGTAGACATACACATCATGATCCTATCAACCAGCCAAATAGAAAAATCACACGCTTCAGCACTAGTTAAAAAAATCCCATTCTACAGAGTCAAATGTTTTCATGATATCTACCTTTATCGCATATCTAGGGAGATGCGATTCAAGTGATATCCATGAATAAGCTTGTGAGTCAGAAAAATATTATCCCCAATTCTTCTACCTCTCACAAAAGTAAACTACTCGCTACCAATGATACTTGGCAAAACTTGACTCACCCTCGCTGCGTAACCTTGAAGATGCACTTATACAACGTATTACAGAAGATATCAGTCTAAAATCTATCAAGGAGGTCGGGTTATTCTTCTTCAAGATAAGTGAAATGATAGTATTATTTATCTCTTTCAAAAGACTCCCGTGAGTAAAGAAGTCCATGACTGCCCTCATAACATCAGGTCCCACTGTTTCCCAACTATCTTAGAAGAACTCCGCACTATACCTATCTGGACCTGGAGTCTTATGCCTCTCTAACGTGAACATAACCTTCCTCACCTCGTCCACCGTCCCCGGGCTATCCAAGGCCTGAATCTAAACTTCTAATTGAGTATGTCTAAACATGGAAGCAATAAATCCAGCATCCAACTGTCGCGTCCTAGGCCTGTTCGTAAACAAGCCCTTGAAATAGCTAACAGCCTCACATCTAATCTCACCTAAATCAAAAATCCAAGTGCCATCCTCCCGGATTAGAGAACAAATGAAGTTTCGATTCCGCCTACAACGAACCATATCAAAGAAGAATGCAGTGTTCTGATCTCCAAGCTAAAGTCATCAGATCCTGACCTTTTGTCAGAACATACTCTTTTTCATACGAGCTAGCCTGTAGTAGTAAGAAACAGTAGTTCTCTCCTCTTTGCCTAAACCATCCTTCGACCCACCCAACAACAACTCCTATTGAATCTGAAGAAGTATCGAGCCTCATGAACTCGAACAGACAATTCATTGAACTGACTATTCATTGAACTCCTAACGGTTCAGTTGTCTCAATCTCCATCTCAACCCTTTCAGCTTCCTGTAGAGGCGATACATCGGGGTTCCATAGTACATGTCCTCCCATGCCTCAATACTATTTCGCGATATCGAGAATGCTCTATCTAGAACTCGAAGAACTTAAAGGGCACCTACTAACTCTACTCCACCCTCTAAGTTCTAATCACACATGGAGAATGATCAGAAACACCCGGCGAGAGAAAAACAGTCTCAGAAAAATGATAAGAAATAAGCCAATCAGTATTAACCAACACCTTATCCAACTTCTTCCTAATCGGATCTGCAATCTACCTATTCCACCAAGTGAAAAAAACCCCAGAGTATCTCAAATTCTCCAACTCCGACTATTGCATACACTCGTCCAGAACATAATCAGCAACAAACCACCTAGCTATACCCCCACTCCTCTGGGAAAAACGTCTAACGACATTAAAGTCTCCGAGAACACACCACGGGATATCTATCCTCCTACCAGAGATCTCAAGAAATCTCAAATCATATGTCGGTCGCCTACCATGTTGGACCTATACATTACAATAACCTGACAATGAAAATTAGAATGGATAGACAAAACCCTGCAATGAATCCACTACATCTCACGGGCTAAGACATCCACCCTAACTTCCATTGGATCCTAACTCAACCAAATACGACCAGTAGAATTACTCGCATAAGCTACAGTAAATCTCCAGTAAGGTAAGAGAGACTGTTGAATACGTACCTCATTAGTAGCTCTCAGCTGAGTCTCAATAAATCCAGCCAGCTGTAACCGATTTTGCATCAAAAAATCCCTCGCAGCCTTGATATGAATAGGGTCATTCAGAGCCTTTACATTCCAACATTCTATCATTCAGAACATAATACCCTTATTTGCTAATAGAAATATTGGTGTACTTGCACATCGGATATATCATATAACACTTTTAGTGTGTTGATAGAATATGATAGAACATTTATATTACCCTCTAATAGAAATAGAACTCCCAGGGCGTTTAAGCGCTTACGACGCGCTTGCATGGACTGCCGCATGCGTTGGTGCGTTCTAACTCACGCTTCAGCACAATCTACCGCAACCATAATGCGGTCTGCCACGCACACTTGTGCTATCTGCTACAAACACACATGCAGTCTACTGCAAACACATGCGATCTACATTCTATACAAATACATATCAACCACAAACATACTACGGTCTACCACAAATTTACATATGGTCTACTGTAAACAACATGCAGTTTACCAACAGTGCTCTAATAACTTATCAGCAAACTCAAGTGGTCTACTGCTGAACCACAAAAAGAGCATAATAGAAACCAAGTACTCCTATAGTCTACTGAACCAAAACAAAGACTGACCGAAACACTGAAATCTTAGCCAATCTTGGTCAACCATTTATTCAAAGACATTTTTAATGGAACAATGTGGACATTAAAAATATTTGTTGACTTTTTAAAAATTGATGAAATAGACCAATTAAATTCTTTAATTTTAAATTCAAAGTTATCATATTGCATTGTTTTGAAAATTTTTGCTGTTTGTTAAGTTAACCTTCCTGTTGTAGCAAAAAAAAAAAAAAAAAACTTCAAATCTTATTAAAACATAATTTGCTTGATAGAAACAAGTAAATAGCTGCTTTAAGGATGTTAATGGGTAAAAGAATTATTTGAGAAGTAGCCGCAAACATTAATTGAGAAATGTGAAGTGCATTTAATTTTAAAAGTTCCAGTTCACTTACCACTCAACGACATTCTTCAAGAAAGTTTTAAATGCCGAAATGTTGAAGAACAGAGTAATGAAGGAATCAAGAAGAAAAACAAAAAGTTGCCAACTAAACGCCATCTCATTCAATACTCTGAAAGTTTTGAAAATACACTTTGTATTAAACTCACTCTGTATTCTCTCTATGTGTTTTCTTATTTACTGTACATTAAATTCTGCTCATCTGAGGAACAATTTTTGTAATATTCACTGTGCTTAACTTCATTATATTTGAGAATTAGCCTCACATACTGTAACATCTCCATGTATCCTAAAAAGTCTGAAGATTGTATGAGTTTACAATCTGAGTTTTGGGAGAGAAAGTACTTCAGAGAGAAGTACTTGTAAGGTTTCACTTGCACCCATAAGCAAGTGAGTTGTACTATTTGGAGCAATAATAAAAATCCAGTAGGGTTGCCTAGGAGTGGACGTACACCAATTTGGTGGAATCAATATGAAATCTCTGTGTCTAATTTCTTCTTCTTTTTTTTAGTACGCTTAATTTTGTTTCTTCAGTTTAATCACTCAAAAATTACTAAAAATCAGAAAACAACTATTCATCCCCTCTAGTTATCTTTTAATTAGTATTAAAGCAGGTGTCTAGTACAGTTGTAAGTCTCACAACCTTAGATCAAAGTTTCTCTTTCTATTCTCAAAAACATAAATGGCAACAGAGAGAGTAAATTCCTCACTTGAAGCCTCTTTATCAAAAAGTAAACCCATAATCCTTACAGTAGCCAAAAAGAGAAACACAAATGGGTCAAAAAGGAGTAAGACATGTGATCTTCTAGGAAGAAAAAGTGTTAAAAACAAAAGAGGAGTACACATCCAAAAAGGATGCCCAGAAGCAATGCAAGCCATTAAAGGGAATGAACAACAAGTAGGCATCAAACATAAAAATGAGGTAACTTGCCTTAGTAACCCATTCTACTAAGCTGATAATGATTTTAACGATGATAGCCCAAATGAAATCTCAGCTGAAAAAACGCCCTTAACTAAATCTATAGATTGAATGAAAACAACTCAGACCTAAAGAACATGATGAATAAGTTAGAAATTGAAAACAATAAACTCGTTGAAGAAAATAGAAGACTTAAATCCAAAAATGAAAATCTTAAAATAGAAAATAATAAACTGAAAGAAGAAAAACATTTACTAAAAGTAGAGAAGAAAATAAAGGATAAAGAAATCTACTTCTTGAAAGATAATTTGGACGAATTGAAAGAAAGGAAAAACATTCTGAAAGAAGAAAAAAACGAACTTAAAGTAGAAACTGAAACATTAAAAAGGGAGAATAAAAAATTAAACAAAGATAAATTACATATCAATGAAAATCTGAAAGAATATAACAAGGCAGGACTAGGATATGAACCTGCTATTATCCAGAAGAAATTTTAAAATTTCTTTGTACCTAGCTCTGAAAAATCCCAAAACGAAAATTAGATATCATTACTATATAAAAGTCGGACACAATGGCTATCATTGCAAACTTAGAAAACATAGCAATGAACAAAGAATTAAAAGATCATTTGAGTAAAAAATGCAAACATTGCCATAAAATTGGACATGACTCAGCTATGTGCTAGCATAAGAACTCAACACCCAAGATAACAATAAATTGGGTACCAAAAAATTTATTAAATGCTAGAAATGAAGGAACAAAAGGGATTTGGAAATCTAAGGGAAGGGTGTGAGTATAACTAGAAGAAAATAAAGAAATGGGATCTCTGAAAAGAAAGAAGAATAAAATACTTAACTCTGGAAATGGACCTCCATAAAAATGTGGTACTCTATTCCACCATATTTTCTCAACTTCATTAATTCATCTCTATGAATTATTGGTCTTATTCTGAAGTTGATATGCTTTTATTGATATAATGGTAGACTTTTGAAATTGGTTGTTTGTATTTTTATCTATCATCTACTACCCAATTCAATAAATGACTAAAGGTTAATGGGAATAAAAATCAAGTTAATAACAACAGACAAACTCTTGAACATTGGAATCTTATTCAAAGCTTTACATGCATAAATTACTCATGTACCCAAATTTTTATGACATTTGTAAATAGATAAATTGAAAGATCATCTCTTATAAACCAACTCACTTCTCATTCCTCTTATTTCCCAACTCTTGTTTAACATTAGACCTCATCCCTTTAGATCTGAAAACCTACACAAACTTTAAAATCAATCTCTACTCTTACTCTCAGCAAGTTACAAAAATATTTCAAAAAAAACCTATCTCCTCTCTTTCAGTCAAAGGCAAACATATTGCATCGTAGTTTTTGATCATGGTCAGAAGAAACTCAGATTTCAATCAAGCTAATTTCCCATCCAAGCACCACAATGAGTCAATCTTCTTAGATTTTCTTTTCAAATCAGTTATCTCAGGTTGGATCATAGATTAAGATTTCCTAGATAACAAAGGGTTTCCTTACGGAGCATATATAAGACATGTCTATCCTCCTAGTCTTATCTTCTCTCTCTCTCTCTCTCTTTCTCTTTATCTCTCTCTCCATCTTATGACAGGCTAGTAAAACTATTCAATAATAACTTAAAAGATCATATTGGAACTACTCTAGAAAAGAAAAATAGTGAAATGACAATATGGACATATCCTCACAATTGTATGTTTAAAACCTTTCTCGAAGGAATGGAGTTGAACATAACACCCAAATTTATTTGTAATATTAGCAATCTAAAATGGGTGCCTAGTGGAGCCTGTGAGCTTTACCTTAAAACAAACATTTTAGATAATGCAAGGACTGTATTAAAAAACAATCAGCTTACAACAGTTGAAATCAAAACCTCATCTCTGCCTCCCTATGAAAAATTGCTCCATAAAATAGTCATCTATTGTCTTAAACCTAGAATAGTAAGACACAAGAAGACTATTGGATTATGACGTGTCTCATGAGAAATAAAAATCTTGAACTCCATTACTTAATTCCTTTGAAAATAATAAAAGTAGGAACAGTGAAAAGAGAGAATCTTCCCTATACTCCATTGATTTCTGAAATCATTCTCAACCTTGGAGTAGATGTCTTAAAAAAAAAAAAAGGAATTGAACAAAATCTAAAAATAGGAGTATCTTCTCCTTGTGAAAATTGTGAAGATCCTGAACCATCTCAACAAAATGATCCTTATACATTGAATCAAGTGCTCCATTGACCAACTCAACCAATGGATTCCCTATGAAAAAGAGATGGAGCTATAGATAATGAATTTTTCCATATCTAAAATGAACTATCTCAATTAGAAGAGAGAATCGCAAGAGTTGAAAGAAGGTTTAATATTCCTAAGGATGAAAATTCAACAAATAAATAATAATGAAAATGTCTTCTTGTGTCCTCCCTGAAAACATGTCAGAATTGTATACTGAAATCTCTTTAATTTATTTCAGTTGAATGTCTATTATATTTATCTGTTTACTTACTGTTATTATGAATATTAAATCATTTGATACATAGCTAGATGAAATTCTCTCCCTACATAATCATTTAGAAGCATGTGAGTTTATTGATCAAACTATTTGCATCCTCACATAGCTCTATTGCAAACCTTATTGCTAGCATTATCCCTCCTTAGTCTTAGGCAGAAGAAATATGAAACGAATCATAAAATTTGATCAAAAATGTTAGTGGAAAATTTTTCTGCTAGGCCTTCTGATATTAAAATCCAGAAGGAAATTAATAAAAAAGGAAAAACGTGTGTGTATAAAATGACCAACCAAAGAATAGAAACAGTCAACTATTAAAGAAAATTGTTGAAGCCGACCCTCAAAGGACAGGCGATAAACCACTTGTGATAATGGCATACTGTGAGAAGACAAATATTAGACCGTAAACCTTAAACAGCCAACCATATACACTGCACAATAATATAAGAATCTCTAAATCTAAATCTCACCACATATCAATATAAACTTCTCTAAAACTAAAATCAATTTTATAAAATCATTCCAATAAAAATTCAATGAATGCCAAGAAATATATATATATATATATATATATATATAGTAGATTTGACTAAATTGGACAAATGTTCTACATATAAACAAATGTAATATTAAAAGGATTTAATTTAAGTGGCACACATGCTCTTCAACTCTGAGACATATGTTTAATACTAGAACATGTGTTTTGCATATAAAATTCCCAAGAACAAGTGTCCAAAGAAGAGACAAATGAACCGTAAAGAAAATTTAAGTGACACGAATGCATAATGTGTATATCACATGCTCGTTAAGTGTTATACATACATAAAATGAGCATACAAATGTATGCCTTGCATGAATAGGGTGTAAAGCCATCCATGTATAAATAGGGAGAATATCCTCCAATTTTCACAACCCTAAATATCTTTCTCTCCCTATCCCTCAAACCCACTCTCCTTCCCATTCCCAATCTCGATTGGAGATTCACATTCTTCCCATTCCATATATCTTCCTCATTTTCTCTCAAACTCCTCAAGATCCACTCAATCTAGTATAAATCTACACAACTTAGATAGTGCCAAAAAGCTGAAAGGGAAAAGAAATTGTTGTCGAAGTGGAGCTAGCTGCCATGACGAAATACAATAAAAAGGACTTCTAATCTCTATAAAGGAGTAAGCCTTTTGATAATTTTTTTTCAGATAGAAATGTCACACACAGTAGGTTTATAGATTAGGAGTTTTTGAGGTCAATTAATTTTAAATATGATGAATTTTTTGATCAAGTTTGCCCTTATTGGGTATTATACCCAAATAAGAAAATTTACGAGTGGGCAACTAGGCTTTTCTATAGTAATATAGAAATTGTTGGAGAAGAGATTGATGAAGTTAGTTACTTCATAACGGGAATGAGTCATTGCCTTGTTGTTACGCGATTTAGATATATTACGATTTTGACCAAATATACCCTAGTCGAGTGTTGTGTATAGTGTAGAACAAGTGTCGATTCTACGAGAATATTTTATATTACCAAGTATGAATAACCCTAATATAAGTTGAACAAATCAAATCAAGTTATGAAAATTTTAGAAACTACTAAAAATAAGATCTAAAATACGAAACTCTAATGTGATAAACCATAAGACATCGATTTTATTTATTTTTATCTTTCTACACGGTCGAATGTCTTCAATCTCTAAGTTCATTGGCTAATGATTATTATTGATGATGTCAGATTTTTCAATAATAGATTCACCCAATGGTCATGTAATGAATCCCTAATTCGATTAACCGAAACCCAATAGTCATGTAATTTCGATTAAATCAAATCATATTAAGTTTCGTGAAAATCTATAAATTAAGGTTTCACTTAATCCCCACACATGAAATTAATCCAATGGTCATGCTCATAATTTCATATAGATTTTATTATTTGGACTAATCATGTGCAATTATACTGGTCATGCATATACTCAATCTCAAATCATCAAAACGTCGGGCTCAAAAACGTTTGAAGTATTAAGAACAACAATAAAATCTCATTAAAATAATAATAATACCAATAAAATTGAAGGGAAAGAATCAAATCAAGTCATATATTAATCAAAAATAAAATCCATCGAGTCCTAGGAAAAATAAAATTAATTATACATTGACAAGAAAAATAAGAAAGTACAACCCTTGTTTGCTCGAACATGGAGGTCGAAATCATTTAGAATGGAGGAGACTATTAGGGATTATAAAGTTCTGAAAGAATGAGAAAAACAAAAGAAAAATTTATGCCTCAGGAGCTGCCCTAGTGCCACATATATATAGGAGTAAAAACCTTAAGAAAAATTTAGTAATTTGGACTATTTTGGATATTTGGACTTTGAATTTGATTTAGGAATTTTCTTTGCTACTTGATGATGATCTTAACTTTCCAAATACTTGAAAATTCTCTTTTCTTCAATTTGGATAATTTTTTAAGTTTTTGGCAATGCAAATCCAAAATTATAGTACCATGTTTCTATTTTATTCCCAATTTCTGTTTTCCAGCACTGCATTAACTTCAACTAAATTTTCATATATCTTCTCGTCTGATTCAGGCTCTAAGGTCTTCACAAGAGTTGTAGGGCTCGAATTTTCTTTCCAATGCCATAAAAATCATCTCAATTGGATATCGGAACAAAAAGTTATGGCCAAAATACCGAATACTGTCTGTCCAGTTCGAAAATAGCAAGTTTACTCTATTTTTCCTAAATCAATGACCACGAAAATAAATCAATATAAAATCATAAAATATAGTCCAAATCAATCTTAAAACACATAAATAAATGCTAAAAAAGATATAATTTAAATGTATAAAAATATTGCTATCAAATACCCCTACACTTGATTGCTTGCTTGTCCTCAAGCAAAAATAATTTTCTTTCAAAACCAATTTAATTTTTGCGAAGTCCCTAACCATGCGTACGACAAACTCAAACCAGAATTACAATCAAGATAATCAATATTTTGCAGTATTTAATACTATAAAAGCCATTACACCTCTTATAGTCTTTTCGAAATCAAGAATAATGCAAGATTCAAATACCCTCACAGTTGGTTTGCTCAATAGAATGAAAAAATATATTATTCAACTACTTAAAGCACTCAATGTATGTAAGGATATGTGTATCACTCAAATCAACATGATGAGATGATATCAACATAAGCTTACTCATATATCAAATCTTCATCACTTAAATATGAAATCCATACATCAATCAAAAGGTCTTTTACTTGGTTATAACAGGACTTGGGTAAAGGATAGGATAATTGATAAATGTAGAGTTAAAATGATTCACTAGAAATACTTAAATATCAAAACATGACATTCTTTACATCAAGACTAGCGAACATGTAATATGATATATCACTTATTCAAAACAAAAAACAATTTAATAAAATTTTACTGTAAGAGTGAACAAAATCAAGACTGAGAAATGTTTTTTTTTCTATTTTTCTTCTCTCCTTTTTTTTTGTTTTCTTTCTTTTTTTTTTTCAACCAGCAATTTTTTTTTCTTTTTTTTTGGGCTGGTTTTCTTTTTGAGTACATCGATTTGATAACATAAAAATATCATAATGCCAAAAAATAGAATGTCATACTATCAACTATAAGTATATTAGTGAATTGTGGTTCAAACTCTAGGGTTAGAAAGAATGAGGATCATTGGGTAGATTATTTAGGACATTAACGAAAGAAAAAGGTTTAGGCTCAAAAGGATTTAACTAAGGATAAAATATTATGGATGGTATTTTTCAAAAGTTAAAAGTGTGTAGACCTATATGCCTTAATTATTTTGGCACACGAAAATCAAGTATGTGGCCTCAAAATGCATAACAAAACAAGTTCTAGACTAATCAACTTATGTGTGATATACGCTCAACAAGAAAAAGAATAAGAGCAAGAATTTGCTCTTTAAAACTCAAATCTTCATTAAGGTAAATTTGTGTCAAATCTTACATGCTCTATCTTTCAAATCAACCATAAGAAAATGAATAATTAATCATATACCAAATAACTATTAATATCAATCATACTTCATGCAACTCAATTCAAAACAAGTAACACACAAGAAATAAAAAACTCAAGAAAAATTTTCATTGGCATGAAAGAATTCAGAAAAAATTTTGAGAACGAAGCAAAAATTTAGCACTCAAATTTCTAAAAAAAAAAATACAGCCTATGCATGCATATTTCCCTCTACACTTAAGTTAAACATTGTTTTCAATGTGAAAAAAAAAAAATAAAAGCAAAGAAAACAGAGGACTTCCCTGAAATGTAATCTTCTTTTTGACATCTTTTCTCTTATGCAAAGGGTTTCTTATTCATCTATAAAGTGCAATCAAAACTTAAAACTAAATTAAATCAACAAAAATAAATAAAAAATCATAAAAGTACTAGATTGCCTCCTAATAAGTGCCTTTCTTTATTGTATTTGGCCAGACATTATCTCTTTATTTCAAACTGACTCATAGATCTTCACACTGTGATCATTCTTGGTGTCTTGTCATACTTTTGTTCTTCCTTTGTCAATTTGAACATTTTCAGACGTCTTTTGTTTTTTCACCAATGCGTTGAATTGTAGCTTCCTTTCTTTTCCTGCAAGCAACCTTTTCTTCGATTTAAATTTACTGAAATTCATACCTAAAATAGCATATGCATCAACATATTCATTGTCCAGAAAATCATGTTTGACATGCGAGAAATTGACAGTGCAATTTTCAATACGATCACTAGAATGAGTGATATTAATATCATGTTCAGAAACCCTTTTAGTGCACTCAATCTTAGAAATCTCTTGTTTAGAAAATTTTTTATGCGACGGAAAACATTAAACTCAATTTTTTTGTCATTCGTTCTCAAAATTAATTTTCCAACAAAAACATCAATTAAAACACGTGCAGTGTTTAAGAAAGGTCGACCTAAAATCAATGATATACTCTCTGTATCATCCATATCCAAATGACAAAATCAATAGGAAAAATGAATTTATCAATTTTAACCAAAATATCCTCTATAATGCCTCTTGGATGTATTATACTCTTATCAGCTAATTGCAAAGAAATATTGGTAGGTCGATAATCCTTTAACTCTAATTTTAAAAATTCAGAATATGACATAACATTAACACCGGCACCCAAATCACACAAAATTTTAAAAAAATCTGAAAAACCAATTATACAAGGGATAGAAAGTCTCCCTAAATTAGTAAGTTTCGGTGGTGACTTCTTTTGCAAGATTGCTGAACATTCCTCCTTTAACTTAACTTTCGGAACTTCATCCAGCCTCTTCTTCTTTTTAATCACATCCTCGAGAAATCCCCAATAACCTGATACTTGTCTGATGACATCCAAAAGAGGAATGTTAACATGCAGTTTCATAAAAAGTTTTAAACATTTTTCAAATTTTGCTTTTGCTTGTAAAAGACGTCCAGGAAAAGGAAGAGGGAGTTTATATTGACTCAAATATAAAGTACTTTCCTGTTTAAAATATGATGTCTTAACCTTCTCATCGATAACCTGATGGATTTCTTCATTGACTTCTTGTTTTTCCTTTTTTTCTTGGGATGGATCTGAAAACTGCTGTAATTCCTTTTCATTCTTCAACGAGATTTCACTTACCTGTACTCTTGGATTTTTCTCAGTATCACTCGGCTGTCGACCTGACACACGAGAATGAAAGACATTAGCTAATTGATCAATTTTATTTTCAAGCGTCTCAAAACTTTCATCCGTCGCTACTACTAAGTGTTCAAATCTTTCATTGGTCGTTGCTGCCAAGCTCTCAATTCTTTCACTTGTCACAGTTGCCAAGTGTTCGATTGTCATTTCCTAAGATTGCTTGTTCTCCATTGGCTGTTGATTTTCTAAGCTAGATTCTGATGGATGATTTGCTCTTTGCGGTGTCCCTTGACTCCATAAAAAAATTTGGATGATTTCTCCACCCTGGATTGTATATGCTTGAGTAGGGGTTATTCTGAGACTTGCCATAGTTAGAAACATAATTCGCTTACTGCACCTGTGGATACTCAGAAGACACATAAGTAGATTCATCGCAAGAATCACAATATAAGGCTTGATTACTCACAGTATTAAGTTGATTAGTTTTCATGCAATTAATCAAAGAGTCAATTTTCGCATTTAGTATGGTAAAACTATCAACTTCATGCACACTAACTCTCTGCCTAGGTTTTCACTTTTATTAGACCCATCATATTCATTCGAAACCATATCATCTAATAATGCACACGCCTTATTATATGACTTACTCATTAGTGCACCCCCAGTCGAAGCATCAATGGTACTCTTAACAGATTGTAAGACCTCCATAAAATGTTTGTAACATGATTCGATTCATCTGTACCTACAGACACTCAGAAGACACGTGAGTAGATTCACCGCAAGAATCATAATATAAGGCTTGATTACTCACAGCATTAAATTGATTAGTTTTCATGTAATTAATCAAAGAGTCAATTTTCGCATTCAACTTGATAAAACTATCAATCTCATGCACACTAACTCTCTGCCTAGGTTTTCATATTCATTAGACCAATCATATTGATTCGAAACCATATCATCTAATAATGCACATGCCTCATTATATGATTTACTCATTAGTGCACTTCCAACCGCAACATTAATAATAATCTTAACAGATTGTAAAAACCTTCCATAAAATATTTGTAAGACTAACCAATCAGGTATACCATGATGTGGACAGTTTCTAATCAAATTCTTAAAACGTTCCCAAGCACAATATAAAGGTTCACCGTCAAATTGCCTAAAACTAGTGATATCATTGCGTAACTTAGCAGTTTTACCCAGTAGAAAGTATTTGCTTAAAAATGCTTGAGACAGATTTTCCCAATTCGTGAAATGATTAGGAGAGAATAAATTAAGTCATACATTTGCCTTTCCCCTAAGAGAGAAAGGAAATAAGCACAATCTTATGGCATTTGGGCTCACCTCATTCAACTTGATCGTCTCACAGATTTCCAAAAAATTCTTCAGATGGTTATGTGGATCTTCAAAAGTTTCTTCGTCACTGAACTGATCTGCCTGCACCATGCTAATAAGACTAGGTTTAAGCTCAAAATTATTTACTTCTATGAGAGGCTTCGCAATACTAGATTGAACATTTTGAAGTCTAGGCATAAAATACTCTCTTATAGCTCTGTTATCATAAGTCATTGTTTCCTCACAAATACAAAAATAACACAAAATTAGATCCATAAAATAAATTGTAAAAACTACTCAAATAAATCTAAATTACCTATATAGAAGTGGAAATAACAAAAATATGATAACCAAATATACAAAAGACACCTAAATAGTTAATCGGAAAAAAAGAAAATCACAAAAAAATCAAAGAAAAATAGAAAAACCTATGAAATTGATGAAATTTGGCCAAGATAGGATAGTGCCCATGGCAAAGCCATGGGTTTTGCTCAACAGCCCAAAATCCTTTGAAATAAGTGATCAAACAAATCTGATTCTGAAAACTTTTTTTGATCCCGAAAATTCTCAAAAAATCTACCAAAATTTCAAAACCAAAATCTAAAAGCAACTATACAGTCTAAACCCCAATATAAACAAGAAATAATAAAGTCTAATCTCAAATAAGGTTATCCTGGTTAATATACAAAGATATCATCGGCAACGGTGTCAAAAACTTGTTATGCAATTTAGGTATATCACGATTTTTGGCAAATATATCCTAATCGAGTGTTATGTATAGTATAGAACAAGTATCGATCCTATGAGAATATTTTATACTACCAAATATGAATAACACTAATCTAAGTTGAATAAATCAAATCAAATTGTAAAAATTTTAAAAACTACTAAAAATAAGATTTAAAATACGAAACCCTAATGTGATAAACTCTAAGACATTGATTTCATTTATTTTTATCTTTCTATACGGTCGAATGTTTTCAATCCCTAAGTTCATTGGCTAATGATTATTTTTTATGATGGTAGATTTTTCTATATTAGATTCACCCAATAGTCGTACAATGAATCTCTAATTCAATTGAACGAAATCCAATAGTTATGCAATTTCGATTGAATCAAATCGTATTAAGTTTTGTGAAAATCTGTAAATTAAGGTTTTCCTTAATCCCCACATGTGAAATTAATCAAATGGTCATACTCATAATTTCATATGGATTTTATTATTTAAACTAATCTTGTACAATTATTTTAATCATGCATGCACCCAATCTCAAATCATCAAAACATCAGGCTCAAAAACGTTTGAAACATTAAGAACAACAATAAAATCTCATCAAAATAATAATCATTCCAATAAAACTTAAGAGAAAGAATCAAATCAAGTTATGTATTAATTAAAAAATAAAATCCATCGAGTCCTAGGAAAAATAAAATTAACTAGACATTGAAAAGAAAAATAAAAAGGGAAAGAGAATATTACAATCCTTATTTATACGAACATGGAGGTCGAAGTCACTTGGAATAAAGGAGGCTATTAGAGATTGTAAAGTGGTGAAAGAATGAGAAAACAAAAGAAAAATTCGTGTCTCAAGAGCTGCCCTAGTGTCACATATATATATGAGTGAAAACTCTAGGAAAAATTTAGTAATTTGGACTATTTTGGAAGTTTGGATTTTGAATTTGATTTGGAAACTTTCTTTTGCTACTTGATGATGATCTTTAATTTTCCAAATACTTAAAAATTCTCTTTTCTTCAATTTGGATAATTTTTGAAGTTATTAGCAATGCAAATCCGAAATTATAGTATCATGTTTCCATTTTGATTCTTAGTTTCCGTTTTCCAGCACTGTAGTAATTTCAACTAAATTTTCGGACATTTTCTGGTCTGACGCAGCCTCTGAGGTCTTCACAAGAGTTGTAGGGCTCGAAGTCTTCTTTCCAACACCATAAGAATTACCTCAATTGGACATTGGGACAAAAATTTATGACCAAAATACCAAATACTATCTGTCCAATCTAAACATAGCAAGTTTGTTCTATTTTTCCTAAATCAATGACTACGAAAATAAATCAATATAAAATCATAAAATATAATCCAAATCAATCCTAAAACACATAAATAAATGTTAAAAAAATTATAATTCAAATGTATAAAAATATTGCTATCACCTATGCATTTATGACTTATGTTGATGGGCACGAAATTGAAGCAAACTTTAAGATGATATGTAGAGAAAATGGGTTAGAGTAGATTAAATATAGTGAATGTGGATCCAATCTTAATACTGAATTGATTAAAGATGTTAGAACTATTTTTGATGATTCTAGGATGGACGAAGTGACTAATAATGCAACAAATCTAGAATTCCATGAAAAGATCTTATACTTTCTAGTAACACGCATCATTAGACCAAGAGGAGGAAATTACACCTTCATTACTAGAGAGGATTTTTGGATTATAGCATATATCATAAATAAAAAGAATCCAAGACTGTATTTTCTAATCCCTCACTCTATGATAGCTGCCAGAAACTGTAGAAGCTCTAACTTACCTTATGTTATCATGATTACACATATCTTAGTTGGTTAAGGGGTCAATCTCTGTAGGGAAAGCAAAGTAGAGTTGAACATGAAAAACAGTATAAATGCTATAACCCTGCATAAAGCCAATTAGGTCTTTGAAAATGAGGATGATGATATTAGGATTGAGAGAAGCAACCACATGGAAATCGTAATTACTCAAGATCCCCCCTATACTGAGAGAAAGTGGGATAAATTCTTTAAAAGAATGGAAACTATGGAGGAAAAAATTGTAAATAGAATTGATGGCATTGAGAATAAGTTTATAGAGAAATATGACAATTTGGACTACAAAGTGAGTGAGATTGAGAAAAACATAGGTGAAATTAGAAATAGTTTCACTAAATTCAAGCAACAAACTAAGGAGGAACATAGAGACATACAATTCAATATAATGAACATGTCTGTTATTTTAAAGGTCAATACCACCTTTATTTGCAGTATAAAAGACAATTTGATAACAAGGGCTGCTAGATTTTTCTCCTCTGCCACTGCCACCCAAACTAGAGCACCTCCTCCCAGCTCTTTCTCCGTGCAAACCTCATTTGCCTACCTATTTGTTGTTCGATGTGCCACTTACATCCGTTTAGTTTTTGCCCCACTGCTGAAACCTCCATCTCTATGTTTATGCCTTTTATGGTTCACCAGATATTACCTCCTTTGACATTGGTGCATCCTTTTCTACCAACAAGGACAAATGAAAGGCCAAATACAGGCCAAAGGTAAAAAACTGATGCTTTTCTCTCTCTTTTCTGATGTATCCCAATGATACTTTCTATAATCTAAGAATATTTGTTATGTACTATGCATTGTGTTCTCCCAAAATCCTTCTATGTTAATGTTCAAATATACCTTTCTCTTCATCTATATTCTAAAAGTTTTTAATATGGCATATAGATAAATCGTAAAGGGGAGTTTCGTTCATCTAACAATAGGTTAATGACCCCAAACTTGGGCATTTTTTTGCCCTCTTAGTTTTAAATCTGTATCCCTTTTCATTAATAACAAAAAGGGGAGAGAAAATAAAAAAAAATAGGCACATAACAGTGGCATGTTCTAAGGGGGAGAAATGTCTATGTCTGTGCTAACAAAATCTATCTAATGTTTGAATGATGGCTAAGTATATCTATATTATATAATAATGTCTGGTAGTCCTGATGAAGGAAGGACAATAGTTATGTGAAAATACTTATATATATAGATGTGAAGGGGAGATCTGCTTTGCATTATTCTTTGTCTGAATGCGTCTAGGTAATCCTTTTGTTTATAACAAAAATGGCGAGAAGAATCATGAGAAAATGAAAATGAGAAATAGGGGGGAAAGTTTATGGAATAATAGAAAGATGAAAAGAGGAGAAGACTACTGAAAGATTGGAAAATTAATTTTTCATATCATTAGAGATTTTATCATCATAAAAATGGAAGATTGTTGATAAATAAGATTTTGATGATGATCAAATTAAAAGAAATTTAAACAAAAAAATATATTTCAGAGTTAATACAAAATGATCTGAAAATTAGGCTAAGAACAATCTATGAACGACAACCAAAGAAGTCCAATGGCTAACCATTTGAACTTTAATGATCAACTGTATACATGTGTGGTCTACCAAAAATGATCATGCAGCCAACCATGTGCATATCACATGGCCAACCACCCCTGAGGTCAACCGCTTGTTAGTCACGATCGACCAACACATTAGAATTTGGCACATTCTCTCTCTCTCTCTCTCTCTCTCTCTCTCTCTCTCTCTCTCTCTCTCTCTCAAACTCCTCTCTCTCTCTCAAACTCCTCACTCAATCACACATTTATGAAAATATACATTTTAGTATCATTTCTTAGGAGCACACTACTTAATTACCCATTTGCTATTGCCAATCTCTCTCACCATAACTATCACACTCCCTTTCTCTCCACATATACTCAAATACAAAATCAAAACATTTTTAACTTTTTAATCACCTCAAACCTACACTCTCTCTCATCATCACTTTATCTCACTCTCTCTCTCTCTCTCTCTCTTCCACATGTACACTTCTATAATATAAAATATATTTTGAGTTAATAAGAAGACCGGGTTTGAAAATTAGAATTCAGACTAAGGCCAAGAAATTAGGCGATCAACCATGCACAATGCATGGCAGACCACGTGCACCTAGCACGCACAAGTGATCTGCCATGTGTGTAGCACGATCAATCGTGTGCACCCCAGGGTGCATGAGCGGCCTACCGCCCGCTTGCGCGGCTTGCTGCCTGCTGGTGCGGTCTACTACGTGTTTCAACGAGGTCTACCACAAACCACAGCACGATCTACTGCATGCCTCAATGTAGTCTGTCGCGCACACTTATGCTGTCTAATGCAAACACACATACGGTCTACTACAATCATATATGTGGTCTATGGTCTACGCAAACATTCATGTGGTCTACCGCAAACATACATATGGTCTACCGCAAACATACATGCAGTCTATCACAAACAACATGCGGTCTACCAACAGTGCTCTAATGGCCTATCGGCAAGATCAAGCGGTCTATCGCTGAACCAAAAAAAAGCCAAATTGAAACCAAGTACTTCGATGGTCTGTTGAATCAAAACAAGGACTGATCAAAACACTTCGCTGATCGAAATACTGAAATCTTAGCTAATTTCGATTCACCATTTATTCAGAAACATTTTAAATGGAACAACATGGACATTAAAAATGTTTTTGCACTATTTAGAAATTGATGATATGACCAATCAAATTCTTTAATTTTAAATTCAAAGTTATCATGTTGCGTTGTTTTGAAAATTTCTGCTGTTTGTCAAGATAACCTTCCTGTTGCAGCATAAAAAAAAAAGCCTCAAATCTTATTAAGATAGGATTTGCTTGACGAAAAGAAGTAAAAAGCTGCTTTAAGGACTTTAATGGGTAAAATCATTAATTGAGAGGCAACCGAAGACATTAATTGAAGAACATTCTAAACGTTCAAATTCACCTACCACTTGACGGCATTCTTTAAGAAAATTTTAAATGTCGAAGTGTTGAAGAATAGAGTAATGAATGAATCAAGAAGAAAACAAAAAGGTTTCCAACTAAATGCCATCTCATTCAATACTCTAAAAGTTTTGAAAAAACACTATGCATTAAACTCACTCTATATTCTCTCAGTGTGTTTTCTCATTTACCGTATATTAAATTCTACTAATCTGAGAAACAGTCTCTGTAATATTCTCTTTGCTCAGCTTTGTTACATTTGAGAATTAGCTTCACACATTGTAATATCTCCCTATATCCTAAAGAGTTTGAAGATTATGTGGGTTCTTGATCTGAGTTTTGAGAGAGAGTATTTTGGAGAGAAGTACTTCTAAAGTTTTCATTTGTACTCATAAGCAAGTGAGTTATATTATTTGGAGCAATAATGAAAATTCAGTAGGGTTGTCGGGGAGTGGACGTACACCGCGTTAGTGGAACCACTATGAAATCTTTGTGTCTGATTTCTTCTGTTCTTTTAGTTTGCTTAATTTTGTTTCTTCAGATTTAATCACTTGAAAATCACTAAAGATCAGAAAATAACTATTCATCCCCTCTCTAGTTGTCTTTCAATTTGAATAGAAGATCTAACAAATTTAACCCCAAATATACAAAATAAGTTTTAAGAATTTGGTTCAAGATATATGTATAAATAGGACTTATCAAGAATGTTTTTGTTATACTTTCAAGATGATGGAATCTCATACACACCTATTCATATCTTCTCACTAAATTTGAAAGTGAAATATTAGGTGTTCGAAAGAAATTCATCTAATATTTTTTCAATCTTTTAGTATCTTATGTGTTATTATGATTTTTCTTAATTGTCTTTGTTGGTATATTTAGATTTTGATGATAAGCAAAATAATTTAAATAAATTAGTTCCCAAATTTAAAACTTAAACACAAGTAAGGATAGTTGAATCATTAAAGAAAATCGTTCAACTCATCATACAATAGGTAAACTAAACTCTAATGCACAAAGTCAACTTGCCCAAAAACTACACCTCATATTTAGGCAAAATCTTAATGATGATAAGCAAAACATGTAATTTAAAACATTTAAGTGAGCATAAGCTTGTGTGTACATTTGAAGCTTTAAAAGTCAACACAACATTAACAAAAAACTTATAGGACCCTTGAAACTCGTATATACTAAACCAAACCATGAGAAATTAGTCGACTATGTAGATTTTCAATCAACTTTGCATATACATTAGCCAACTATCTCTGAGTTAAGTCGACTTAATAGTCTTTGCATACTGGCCAATTGACTCACCCTATATATCAATTAACTGAACAATATATAAGTTGACACTCTAAATATTTCAGTTGACTATTGCAACCCACATACATGCACATTAGCTTATATCAATCAATTATAAATTTAATTAGCCAACTGTGACATATACATAGTCGACTATAGCTTTAACTCAGTCGACTATTGAATTAAATGCTGAAAATCAATCAACTTAATAGGAATCTCAGTTAACTGACAGTTTAGAAATTAGGGCTTAGTTGACTCAATGACGACTTAGTCGACTATTCAAACTATTGCATATACATGTAAGTCAACAATCGACTCAAGCATAGGATTGGTCAACCGAAGCCAAGAATAGTCGACTCAAGCATAGGATTAGTCAACCAATATACATATAAGAGCAAGAACAGTCGACTTAAGCATATTTCAGTCAACTAAACTCCTGAATCAACAACCATCAGTCAACATATTTATTGATTTAGTCAACACTTAGTAACAACTCTCTTAACCCAGTTGACTTAAAATTTAAATCAGTCGACACATGAACTTGGTACCCTTTAGTAAAATGGACTTAATCAGAAATCACTCAACTAAAGTTTGCTTATCAACTTGAGTTTTTAAAGAATCAAGTCACCAGTGGAAATTCAATTCGACATATTGAGTTCTAATGTTTGCAAAAGAGCTCTAACGATTATTTTATATAGCAAAGCAAAAGCAAGCATTTTTATTGGTTGCACAAAACAATGGTTGAAAGTATTCAATACAGTGGATGAAGCATTAATGAATAACATTCAAATTTAAATCTATCACAATGACTCTTAACTCTCAATAAATACATCATATAGGAGAGAAAAAACAAGAAGATCTGAACATCTAATATCCTGAACTTTGAACATCAATGATATACTTTGTTTTTTGTTTATTCTGTAAATTCCTTCAATGATCTTTAAGTTTATTCCATCTGAAATCATAGTTTCATTTATTGTAACATTTTTTTTCTGTTGTACAAAAAGTTAACCAGAGAGGGTTCAAAGTCACAACTCCAATCAACCTACATTGTGACAATCAATCAGCTCTCCACATTGCTTCCAACCCGGTGTTCCATGAAAGAACGAAGCATATAGAGGTTGATTGTCACTCCATCCGACAAAAAGTGGAAGAAAAGCTCATTATCACTCGTCACATCAAAGGAAAGGAGCAACTAGTGGACATCTTCACCAAAGGAGGAACCACAACTCATCTTCAAGAAATCATGAGCAAGTTGGGCACTATCGATATCTACGCACCCAACTTGAGGGGGAATGTTGAAAAAAAAGAAAGCCCAACCGATTATCATCACCAACCAAGCCCATTTACTTAGAAGTCCAAAAGTCCAAAACTTAGTTTTTATTTCAAGGTCCAGAAACAGTCCACCAAGGAAGACATTGAAGACCCAAGAAGGGCAGCCCCAAGGCTGCCCATTTAGGCCCAAAAAGGACCCTGCCCTTGGCCCAAAAGAGGAGCCAAGGGATGTCCCCAATGGCTAGTAAACTAGCTGTTGGGAAGCATCCCAAACAGCTATTTTACTAGTCATTTGGGATGGGGCCCACTGGTCAGGTGGCAGCCCCTTTTCTCTCCTCTTTTCTCTCTCCTTTGTTGTCTTCTTTCTCCCCTTGTAGTCTATAAATAGAGCACTCCTTCCTCTCCCAAAAGTATGAGAAAAATGCTCTCCAATCTGTCCATGTATGTTTTCATTCTTCTTCAATAAAATTCAGAAGTATTTTTCATTTCTTGTACTCTATATTTTGATATTTCAACACCAGGCAGTGCAAGAATTAGAACCATCAGTGCATCACATACACTTTGCATTTAATAGACACAGAGAATCAATTATGTACATCTGAATCCAAGTCCTGACACGAAGAATATAATACTGTATACCACCTATCTTGCTAATAATAATGCTCGTTTTTATCAGTCTATGGCCTAGGGTTTTGACTCGAGGGAAACATGCATTTTTTTTTTCTTGGAGTGTTGTGATTGTAACGCGGGTTGTTTGTTTGGCTACCCCTTGGTAAAATAGTAGTACACAGACTCCCTTTGATAGAAAAAGGAATTAGTAGTTTTCTTCATTTCAAGTTTCCTTGAACTTCACTACCAATTATTGTACATATAGATATGCTTCCTAGTACAGTTGTTTTGACTTCATTATTACTACTTGACATTGACTCTTTTGAAACATCAGCCCTCAAGAAGGATCTAGTTGATTAGCCTGATCTTGCTTACAGATTGACAGAAATGATGATTAAATATTCCAACAGGATTTTATACCTGGATTTGTGCTTCTAAGGTTGAGGATCTTTGTCTCACAGTTTATATACATTAGTATGAGGAGGGACTTCTAAACTCCTTGGAGTTGTGTTGAAATGGCATTGGTGCATTTAAATGAAAATGATTTAAAAAATTTTTAGGAGCATTTTTTTTTTTTGATTTGTCTCATTTGGGTTGAGGTAATGTTCTTAATGTCCCTGTGGTGTGTGGCTGCTGGTTATTTCAAGGGATTAACTGCTTCTAGATGTCCAAAGGAGTTGGCCTTCCTTTCTTTGGTGTAGGGGTCAGGTACATCCTGGCATCCTGAACTAGAAAATATTCTGCCCTTAATGGTTTGGTTATCTAACACTCCTCGTTTAGACTGTTCATTTCTGAATTAAATGTAATGTTTGATTGTTCTACTTTTTGGTGTTGCAGTGTTGTCAGGAGCCCTTCTGTGGAAGAACATGCAGAACTACTCATCGGTAGTATTTGTATTACCAGAAGTTTCTCTCACCTATTGATTACCAATTCACTATTTAATTGTATGATGATTTTGCTGCGTGCAGACAAACAAGATCTTCCCATGTGGGTTTTTGGCTGTCATTAGGTATCATTATGATTAGTTGCTAATGCTTCTTTGCCTAAGTTGTCTATTTTTCCAACATTTTTGTGATTTTGTTCTACCTTCTGCCTTTCATAGTGTTGGCATGCTGTGCTTCTACTCATACGTGATAATTTCTGGAGGAAATCCACCGCCAAAGAAGTTGAAAACATCTGCAACTATATAGGCGTGATGAGAACTCACAAAGGTAAGGTCTGGAAATGATATATGGATTTGTGTTTTCTTGTGGTGGACCATAGCTTATGTGCAAATACAGACAAACTTCCATTTGAAGAATGGAAGCTATAGGGATCAGCTTTTGAGGCAAGTAAAGCGTTAGATCTCAGTTGGTAGTTGTAAAATCAAATTAACTTTTATGAAGTTCATTGGATTAATTCTCCAATGCTATGTTACTAGGTACAAGCCTCTCAGTGGCCTGTTAGATGTATCAGAGATCTTGTTTAGGGTGGTTGCTGTGACAGATGACTTTGTTGTATTTAAACAAGCACTGTGCTTGTTCTTCTTTGTGAGAGCTTTTCCTGGAGCTGTTTTAATTCACTATATATCAAGAAAATTTTGATCAATTTTATGTGTCCAATTATTGCTAAGATTCTTAAGGTGCTGGCTTTGACTATGATTGGAAGTTGCCTAGTTTGAGCAAATCACAAACTGACCTACTTGGATTTTCAAGTAATTTGCTCAAACTACAAGTTGATTTATAGTGTCCATTGATCAAAGATACTTGGTAATTTCTGTTTTCAGTATAATTAAGCTATTGAAAACTGTGACCAAATATAATCTCCCAAAAGATCTCAATAGATTAATCTCTGAATTACCAAGTCCCAATTTCCAAAACAAAGAACATCTACGGAAAGATGACTCTCCTTCTCAAACCTCTAAAAAAAGGATATCAATCAAAGTCTTTCTGTCCATGGATTCTTCAGGCTCTTCCAACTGATGTATCACGGCTCTGGATGTGTAAGAACATGAAGATTAGCCATTTACATACCCTGTTCATGTCTCAGAAGAATGTAGACTAATTTGAAGGTGAAATGTGGGGCTTCTAAGATTGAACTCAGGGAGAAAAGGGTTTTCTGGGATTTGATTGGAATTGAGAGAAGGAAAAACAGTAAGTTCCATTAGGATCCATGAGAAATTGCCCTTAAGTCACTAGCATTCTGTCCTGCTTAATATCTGCTGACAGGGGTAAGCTTATGTGTAATAAAAACCAAAATTTAAAACCTTAGATGTTACGAATGAAAGTTTTGAACCTTATTTGTTATTTCTTTAGATAATCTGATATAGTTTAAGACCTTGGCAAGTGATTGCTGCGCATAGTTTCTTTAGATAATCTGATTTGCATAATTTGGCAAAAGTTAGCACAAGGAAGTGGGTGAAAAGGAAGCTATGTGCAGATATATAATAAGCAAGATGTTAGGAGTTAAATCTTGCTACAAGAGTATCAATGCTAGCAGGGAAAGGGTTTGAAAATCTTTTCTGGTTGGTGATTGGATGTAGAAGTTTTTCTCAAGGTAGTCAACTGCAATGGAACCTCAGAACTTCTTAGATTAGAATGTTAACTGGAAAAGCCAATTAGATGATCGGAAATGCAGGCCATCATTGATTTGGAATTGGTTCTCTTGCCTGCATTTTGGACTTGTTTGTGTTCAGCGCTGCATTTCATGTTTCTAGACTTCAGCGTGGGCTGGGTCAGGCTGGACTTATAGGGAGAATTAGGGGAAAAGTTTGGGCCAAGGCCCGAGCCTACCCCGGAGGTCAGGCCTAGGAATTGGAGCTGGCCTGAACCCTTACAAGGTTGGGCTGGGTTGGCTGAGCCTTTCTCAAGTATTTTCTGGCCTGGCCTGGCTTTCAAGGCAAATCTAAAACTCGGGCCTAGCCCTGAAAAATTTGTGTCAGGGCGGCCTTAAATTTAAAAAAGTAAAAAGGTGCAAAATGCCTTCCGGGCTTGGTCCAATGTCGTGGAAGCTCGTCAGGCTAGGCCGGTTTATGGTTCTTTTTAATAGATTTTCTTCCACATATTTTAGAAAAGGGAAAAATCACTATGCCCTTGGTTTGGCTCGAATTATTTTGCCCCTATGGTTCAAAACATGTCAAAATGCGCCCGAGGATATCTTTGTTATCTTTTTACCCCCTCTACTTTAGTGGCTAAATGTCACAAAAAATAATGACTAAAAAACTAAAAAAAAAAAAAAAATTATTTATTTATTTTGATTGGGTTTGCTCTTTGATCACCACGTCACCACGCTCTACTACCATCTAATCTCTTTGAAGGTGTCTATCTACTACCATCACCACCACAACCATCGATCCAAACGTCAAAATATCAAAGGAAATCTATGGTCAAGGCCTTTTTATGATTAAATTTAAATCTATTTGTATTGTATCGAAGAATTTAACTTCTTTAATTGATCTCAAGCCTGAAATTCAAATGTGTTAGGATCTCTTAATTTGTCCAAAATAACTGGTTTGGGAGAGAATAGATGCAGTGGAACAAATTCAATTCTTTTAGTTACATTTTTCAAATTTTAAGTTTGATCAGCTTATTATTTTTTTGTTGTTTAATACTTAAAATGGATAGAAGGGGATGAAGTGATAGAGGAGATAAACTCATGGGGCACTTTGACACCACATTGGTAGCAAAATGATTTTGGGCAAAACGACAGGGCATAAAATGAACATTTTCCCTTTAGAAAATGGTATATCAACTGTGTTGCTTTGATCATGGTCAGCTAAGATTGTTAGTATTGAGAGAACGTGCTGTTTCTAAATAAACAATTCGGCTGTCTACTCTAGCCTACCAGCTATTTTATAATTTAACATAATTTTTGAAAGATGTTCATTGACAGCAAATAAGAAGGCATCTAGCTTTTACAAATTTTGCTCAGGTTTTTCAACTGCTAGAGCCAGAGTGTGTGCTTAAGTGGATATCGCAACAAATCAGTGCTGTAGTAGTGCCTGATACTTCTAAAATGAAAACCCCTGTATGTACATGATAGATGATCAGGAATGCAAGGGCTCGTGTCTCCAAAAGCCCTCCTAAACAGTATGGGTTTGAGGCTTGTTCATTTATTGGCAAAAAGGTGGAAGTGCTAGGGTGTTTATTTTTTTATTGGAAAAGAAGAGGAATGAGAGAGCATTGCTTACCTTGCCTACTTAGAATAATTAAGGGATAAAGTAAAGTACGAGGTTTCAAGGTGAAATTGTATCCATTTATATTTCATTTTGGTCACAAATAAACTCAAGGTTCGGGTTTATTTTTTATTTTAAGTTCAAAGGCGATTGAGCCATACACTAGGGTGACTATCTTTACCCATAAAATCTCTCAACCTTAGTACATGATGTGAAATTTGATTCAAGATCACTTGTTACTAGCTCAAGAGTCTTATGTTACTAGCACAAGAGTTTTACTGCCTATAATAACCGACATTTCCTTGAATGAGGCTCGAGTTTGTTTATTTTTCGGGAATCTTTTGTCTATTCTTCACCCTTTGGCTTTAGATCTCTTAACCTCCATTTTCAGCTTAACCTTTTTAGTCCTCCTAATAGCTAAACAAATATGGTGATAAAAAGAGACTTCAACTTGCTTTAGTTAAAATTACAATAAGCAATCCTAAAGGAAGAAAAAAGGGGCTTGTCGTGTCAAGTTTGTTAGAAAGAAAGTTGTCCGACTATATTACATGCTAAGGTCTTAAATTATGTAAAAAATCACAAATAAAGGTTAAACTAAACTTCATAATTTCTGGATTTTTAAACTTTGTGTAAATTTTAGAGTCTAAACTTTAGAAGTGTAAAAAATATATTCCTTCCACCGACGAGAGGTGAAATAATTAAAGTTGGAATTTAAAATTAATAAAGTAAGAAATTAGAACCTTTCATTAAAACTATGGGTAAATTGCAAAATTACCCCTGAACTTACATTTTTGCAGAATTTATCCTTGAACTTTTAATTTTTGGCAATGTCCTTCCTGGACTTTTACGTTTGGCAAATTCGGCCATTCTGTTCAAGTTTATTAGTCCTGCCTTCCAAACTAAAAGTTCAGAGACCAATTCTGCAAAAAATGTAAGTTCAAGGGAAAATTTTGCAATTTACCCAATTTTGTTTAAATACTTTTGTACCATTCAATTTTGAAGATGAAACTTCAGATTTGGATTTTCTTGTGTTTTTGGTTCACCAATTCTTGATTTTCGTGCTTGATTTTAGATGTTCTGTTCTTTTTCTGGCTTTTGGAAGGTGAATGTTGAGGTTAAGATTCAAACTCTTCTCTTGCAATACTGAGATATGTTAAAAACCTTACTATGTGGTCAATTTTGGAATCCAACTCTTAGAATATCTTCCTTCCCCTGCTCTTGGTTCATGAGTTTTTGTGGTTCTAGCTGTCCTACAAATCTGGGTTATCTTATACTCTCAGATTTCTTTTGGATGGAAAGGTGAGCCAAAGCTCCAATCATTTCTCTGTGGTTCTGAGAACATGATCAATTAATTGTTTTAAAAACTCCCCTTGTGATTTGGAAATATGGTTGAAGGATTGGAATGAGAAGATTAAAATTCAATCTCTATTCTTTGTATATATATATATTTTTTTGAATAAACATGTTTCAAGGACAGAGATGCCGAAATTTTGATTTTTAATGTTTTTAACCATTTGAAAACCTCATTGTCATTGAAGAGGGGTTGTAGACACTTTGATCTGCAGCAACTTCCTCAACCAAATCTAAGAAAGTTGACCAGTTTATTGATGATCCTTTGTCCTCTTCCCCCTATGGACAACTAATGGAAATTGAAAGGATAATTTTCTTTTGCCACTATACCTCTGTGATTCTTCCTTTATGAGGGATTTTGTCTACCCCTTTATATACTCTTACAATTTCAAACTAAAAATTGCAGATCATTGACTCTGAAGATTCAATGAATCAAATATCATGCTTAAAATTTTTCAAATATATCTATATGTATATATAGATTTGTATTTGTATATAATTGAATTGATAAGAAGAGTTTGAGTTTGGGAGTAAAGTGAAGAAAAAAGCTGAAATCTGGTGGAGACAGAAACAAGTCGAACAAAAGCCACCACCTTCTATTAATAACTCTTCTAATTCTGATGTTGCAACAATTGCAAAGCCACCCACCTGTGCACACACACACACACAGACTCTTCTCTCTCTCTTCCATTCCTGCGAACCCATCCCTCTCTCTGTACAATTCATTCCTTTTATTTGCAAATCACTCAATCAAACTCATTACCAACATCCTTAATTCCTCAAATCCTCTTCCTCGTCGTCAATTTCACCATACATTCCCTGAAAAATCTTCTTTGTGCTGCCACCAGCATTGTGCCATTGCTAGGATTCCTTCTTCAAACTTTATCCTCAATTTCATCCTCTTTCTTTCTTCTAACTCTGATTACAGCTCGAGTGCCCTCCTTTGACTCTTAATTGCCATCAATCTTAACCAACTGCTCCATTCTCTCTCTTCCACCATGGAGCCAACAATACCTGATCCCAAATACTGTTTAAAGCTTGAAACCACCTTATTTGTTCTTTTAAGATAGCGTTTGGTTTGGAGTACAGAATGTAAGTTGTAGATACAAAACAAAAAACATCATATGTTTGGTTTGCAGAGATGGAGACAAAAATAAAAAATTATCTGTCTACGTGACAAAATGAGTTCAATTTCTATATTTGTTCTTTGAGGGGATACTTGGAATGGAGTCGGAGGCGAAAAACTTAAGGGTTTTTTTTTTTTTTTAATAACAACTTTGCCCTCATTCATTTTCCAAATTCATGTGTTACCCATTTTGTCATGTCTTGTTTCTATTGTTTTGTCCTTTTTGTCTTGTACTCCAAGCCAAATGCTTTAAAACCTTTTTGAGTTAGATTGCTCCATTTCGAGACCGAATTACCATCAATTTATGACAACAAGCTCTGGTGGGAGAGAGAAGTAGAGAGAGATGAACAGTAGGGAGAGCTCCAATGCCAACAATGTTGAATGGGCAAGGGTTCTAGGATTTTCGTTTCATGTATTTTTCAATTATTTTATTAATATGTTTAGTATATAAAAAATATTTATTTGAGGGTAAATTGCAGAATTGTCCCCTGAACTTATATTTTTTGGCGGAATTGTCCCTAAACTTTTAATTTTGATGACATGACATGCAGACTTAGACATAAGGACCAATTTTGCCAAAAGTAATAGTTCAGGGGAGGATATTGTTAAAATTAAAAGTTCAATGACAAATTCTGCTAAAAATGTTACCCTAATATAAATATGATTAAATATACTAAAACATATTTAATAAGATAATTGAAAAACACTTGAAAACAAAAACCCTACAACTCTTGCCCATTCTTTGTTAGTTAAGGTTTCTTCTCTGATGACTATGGTGAAGAGGTAGGGTCTTTTTATTAATTCACTACCAAGATTGATCTCTTTCCCGATCAAAACCTTGAACCACAATTAGTCTCCATTTTCTCTTCCATGATCACCTAACCACCATCAAGGAGAGAGATGCATTGACAAGTTATTCCCTTAAAACAAAATCAAAACTCAATTGTTCCTTAGTGAGTAATTCAATGGCAGAGGTAGCAGATGAGGTGTTTGGAGCTTGTGATTTGGGGGACTCGGTCCTCTTCTAAAATGCATTTTTTTTTTTAAGTAGGTCTTTAGTAATTTTTTTATTTCATCATATGGTCTTATGACTAATCTTCCGGCAATCAAGGACTATATTTTTAATGAAAATGTTCACCATTAAATTCATTTTTGGTCCTAAACTCAAAACCCATAAGTAAAAAGTTAAACAAAAGTCCAACTTTTAAAACAACAGGTGAATGATTTAATGAATCAGGGGACTTTGATTTCTTTGTGAAATCCAATGGATGTGGAACACCTTGGGGAAGTAGATGACGAACATTTAGACAAGCAAAAGTAATGAAGATGTAAAAGGAAGGTGGTCCAAAGGCAGTTGGGATTGCTGGGGTGAGCTTGAGAGACTGCGGGTATGCTCAGGGGGTTGAGGCAGAGAAATAATCACGGCCAAGGATCACTGGGGTGATCCTGTGATCCTTGCCACCACAGCCATCCCATTGCTGGTGTGATCTGACCAGGACAAATGCTTTTTCTTTTCTAAAACTTGCTATTTTTCTTTTTTTTTGCAATTATTGTTATTGTTTCCTTATTTGTTTGTTAAGGGTTTAAACTATTTAGAACTAATTTTGTTTCATTGTAAGAGATTGCTATCATTATTGTTCTCTTATTGAAACTCGTTTTTCTCAAAAAACCTAGGATTAGGGTAAGCCTTAGTAGTTTTGCTGGATAAATTTAAACCACGCAACTGACTCTGTCAAGTATAGACCTTGTCATCCAACAATCAATTTTCTTCCCATCAGATACATCACTTGTAACCCTTGGGTTTGAAAATTTTTCTAATTTTTGATTTGATCATATTAGACAAAGTTGTTTCTTTATTTTCTTCTTCTTCCTTTTGTTTTGTGGGTGTATGAAGTTTCTTAATTTGGTTTGTCTTGTTTTCCTTTGGGTTGTTGTTGGTTTTTGTTTTTGTTTTTGTTTTTGTTTTTTTTTTGTTTTTTTTTTTTTTTAAGTTGATTGGAATTAATTTTAGATGAGTGTGCTACATATTCAGCTGGATCGGATTTTTTCCACAAAATTTTAAAATTTATTTTTTGAATGTTGCATGATTATGCAGTTGCTTTCAAATTATGCGCCACTGTGAACTAGAAAGGGGAGATGAGTGGTGGAGAAAGAGAAAATGGTGAGTGACTATGGTATTGGAATCCTTCCTTCACCATAGTCGCTGAGAGCTCCAATCCCGGCAATGATGGTAAACCTGTAAAATTTCAGGGTTCTTAAGTGACGGTAGTAGCATTTAATGCTTCCAAGTGTTTTTTGTTTTATTAACATTTTTAGCGGGTTAATGATAGTGATCAAATTCTAAAGGGAATGAAGAATTGAAATATAAGCAACTCTAGTTTTGAGCAGATGGGATGATAACAAAGGACACCCTTTTGGGGAGATTGTGTTAGGGAGGAATTCATTGGGGATCAATTAGGAACCAGGAAGGTTCAAGAAGTTGCTGTCCATGCTAAGGATTGCATGAAGCCTGGGGATGAACAAGTCACTGCTGTGGAGGGATTGAAAGGCCAGGACAACTCTGCAGCAGGCCATCTGGACAATGAGGTGGCTGCTGAGGTGGAATCCAATCTGAAGGTATATCAGCACAGAAAGGGCGCTTCAACCAACCTCCCAAAAGGAATCTAAAGTTGTTAAGGGAATGAAGGGGTTAGAATGAGAATAAAAGGGGTGTGATTTGAGTAAGGGGGGGTAGAGAGTTTTATTTCTGTAGATTGGACAGCTTTGAGCTGGAGGGAGAGCTTAGGCTCTAGATCAGGAAAATGGAGTTGTATTTTGGTTCGGAAATTTCTGAGTTTGAGTTCCAATTAATTGCTTCCATAATCAGCTTTGTTTAAGGCATAACAATTGGTCCGACCTGCCATCTCTTCCCCTCTCTATCTTCTCCTTCTTTTCCACGGCAATTCGGCTCCCTTCAAATCTCTCCCAACATTTATGACTCAAACCAGAATGGATGCAAAAATAGATTCACTGGAGAAGAGTATTACCGAGATTGGGAAGAGTGTAGCTACCTTGCTCGAAGAGATGACTCATCACCGCACCAGGCTGGAGAAACTTGACTCGTTGGAAGAATTGGTAACGGCTCTCCTTCGACCGAAGCCAGCAGGCCGCGAGGAAGCAGGGTCTTCTTCCTCGAATCCGAATGTGACCCTTGGCTCTCCATCACTTAAGATTGGTTCGATTCCCATCCTCGGGACCCAATCGCAACCACAACCCACGTTTAAGGGCCCCTGTGTTAACGAAATTCCAGTCGCATTGAAGAGAATCGATCTCCCTTGTTTCGATGGCCACGATCCAGCGGCTTGGGTTGCGCGAACTGAACAATTCTTCTCTATCCACCATCTCACTGACGAGATGAAAGTTTCCATGGCTCGCCTCTCCATGGATGGACCGGCTCTGCACTGGGTCCAGTGGCTTTCCGCCAATCACCCCTCACTCTCTTGGTCTGACTTGACGACGGAGCTATTCGAACGCTTCGGAGGAGGGCTATCGGCTAACCCATTTGAGGGCCTTGCATCCACCAAACAAACGACGATGGTTGATGACTACATCGATGACTTCGTCACACGAGCAACCTTGGTTAAGGGCTTGAGTCCCTCGATTCACTTAGGACTCTTCCTCAATGGCCTTAAGGACGAGATTCGTGTCCGAATCCGCTCTCACGAAGCCATCTCCCTCTTCCAAACGATGAAGCTAGCTCGGGAAATCGAAAGGGAGAATGGGTTTCTTAAATCAATTGCCTTTCCGGGAAGAGGGGATAACAACCGCCTTACTGTCGGGTCGGACAAATGGGCGGGCCCCAACCCGAACCATGGGGGCTCCAAACCGCCCCATAACCCAAAAGCTCAAACCCGTACCCAATTTTCTTTTAACCCAGCTTCGGTTCGCACATTCCCCGCCAACATTCATTCTTCTTCTTCCTCGAGCTCTGCCAACGACGGATCAAACACTCTGTCAAACACTCCTCCTCGACCCTTCCGGCAGTTATCTCATCAGGAGCTCATGGACTTGCGATCTAAGGGTTTGTGTTTCAAATGTAAGCAGCCGTATCATCCGCTCCATAACTGCCCCAGCAAATCTCTTCGTGCTCTGGTCCTGGGTGACGATGAACTCCCCATTACCGAGGACACCGCGATGACAAAATCACTTGCAGAGCACCTGGGGCATGACAACGGCATCTCCCTCGCCTCCCTCGAGCTTCCCCTGTTCTCTGATGGAGGTATTTCATACCCTAACACCATGAAGGTTCAAGGTACCGTTCTCAATTGCAAATTAATTGTCATGATTGATAGTGGGGCAAGTCACAATTTTGTGGCTGAACACACGGCCCGACGTTTAGGGCTGCAAGTGCAACCTACTGAACCATTTTGGGTCCGACTGGGCGATGGGAGACGTCTAGTCTCTTCTGGTGTTTGCATGGGCCTGACGGTTGATTTGGGGTGCCTCACTATCTCAATTGACTGCTTCCTATTTCCTTTGGGGGGAATAGACATTATTTTAGGCATCTCTTGGTTGACCACTTTAGGAGAAGTCCGCGTCAACTGGCAACTAATGACCATGACGTTCCTTTGGCAAGGACAAACGGCTCGTTTATCGAGGGAACACCTTTCTGCTCGGAAATTCTTCTTCATTGACCTCTTTAAAGAAACTTTCTCACAGGAAGTTTGGTACCGGGTCATCTTTCATGTTTAATTTCCATATTCTATTTTTTATTTTCACTATCGGCCTATACTTTTGCTTCATGCGATTGTCAGATGCTACAATTTTTATAGTTATGTATGGTCTTATAAGCATGTATTTCACGGGTGTCATAGTTCGGTTGATTCTTGTTGCTACACCTGCTTATAAACTTCAGTTGCCCGAAGGTTCACACATCCATCCCATTTTTCACGTATCTCAATTAAAGAAATTGAGAGGCCAGCATGTTCCCGAACCAAACTTACCTCAGGAATTAGAGCAGCCAGTCCGACCCTACGAACCAGCTGAAATCTTAGAGGAACGTGTGCTAACAAATGATGGACACATTAACCGTGAGTTGCTGATCCGTTGGGAAAAGGGCACCAGAGAAGATGCAACCTGGCTTGAACTTTCTCCCGAATTCCTAAAACGGTTCCAGTTTCGGCCTTGAGGACAAAAGTTGGACTTTCGACGGGGGGCAATGTTAGGGAGGAATTCATTGGGGATCAATTAGGAACCGGGAAGGTTCAAGAAGTTGCTGTCCATGCTAAGGATTACATGAAGCCTGGGGATGAACAAGTCACCGCTTGTGGAGGGATTGAAAGGCCGGGACAACTCTGGCAGGGCCATCGGACAATGAGGTGGCTGCTGAGGTGGAATCCAATCTGAAGGTATATCAGCACAGAAAGGGCGCTTCAACCAACCTCCCAAAAGGAATCTAAAGTTGTTAAGGGAATGAAGGGGTTAGAATGAGAATAAAAGGGGTGTGATTTGAGTGAGGGGGGGTAGAGAGTTTTATTTCTGTAGATTGGACAGCTTTGAGCTGGAGGGAGAGCTTAGGCTCTAGATCAGGAAAATGGAGTTGTATTTTGGTCCGGAAATTTCTGAGTTTGAGTTCCAATTAATTGCTTCCATAATCAACTTTGTTTAAGGCATAACAGATTGCTAGTCTCTTTGGCAATTGATACTATGGCTGTACTATTCATGTCCTGCAGCAGGGCACTACTCTCGGTACTATTGCATCTAAAAGTTTACTTGAGTTACTGACTATTTTTGATAACTCGTTAAGACATTATTTTTTTTCTTTATTACTTGAGTGGATCTAAGAATTATTTAGAAGTTTTTAAATTTTGTTCTTAGTATTAGTTTTTATTTTCTTAAATTTAATTGTCTACTTAAAAACTTTTAGTCTTATTATGAAAAGTTGCTCTTTTGGTGGCTTTGAGATCATAGGCTCGAGGCATAGAAACAGTCTGTTTGCAAAAAATGCAAGGGGAAGGCTGCGTACATGTATGCCCACCCTTCCCCTACTCCTGCACTAAGTTGGGGAGCACTTTGGGTGAGCATTTTAGTCTTATTATGAAAAATTGAATAATTCCTGCAAAATTGTTTTGAGTTCTCTCAAGCCTAGAAGGCATGATGCTTTCTGGATCTGATGCCTAACGAGGAGCTACTAGTGTGATGCTAGTATTTATAACCGTACCCTCTTTCTTCCAATAAAATTGCTTTGAATTCTCATCTATGGCTGTTTTCCTTTCACTTTACTTGCTGCAGTTCTTGTTTCTGGAGAACTCTTGAATAGTTACAAATTTCAGTTGTAATCCTAATCCCTTAGCCCTAAATTCTTGTATGTTTGTCCTACATCAATTAATCCATATTTGATTTGCCTAAATTCTTGTATATTTATCTTACATCAATTAATACATATTTGATTTGATAAGCGTCTATTTATTACTTTTATATTAATGGCAACAACTTACTCTTACACACTTAAAGTTTAGGGCCCCGAACATTAGATTTATAAAGTTGGAACTCTAGAAGTTACGAAGTTTGGTTTAAGCCCTTATTTTTGATTTTGGGTATTGTGTAGAACCATGACATGTAATTTGTTCAAAGTAATTAGCACTAACTCGAAATGTTCCCTAGTGTAGAAATATCACCTGATTTAGATTGATGTTTAAATTGGATCTCAGCTATTACAATCACTTGAGGTGATAAATAATCCAGGTAAAGTGAGCTAGCTGTGTCCAACGATTACCACATGGCAAAAGAGTTAAGGGTAGTTATTTGATTCTCTTGGTTGTGCAACATGTTTAACTTTCGGGCAGCTTGTCATAGAAACTAATTGGCAAGGTCCATAAGTGAGTACAAGCTAACTGGATCTACATTTCTGTTGAACCTTTTAGATGTCACCTCATTTTTTTAACTGAGGACTAATGGTACTAGTTGTTTTCAGAGGCAATGTGGTTGGAACGCATTCGATTATCCTTTAAATCAGTCCATCATGTTCGCCAGACTCATGTTGGTCACTCACTTAATTTCGCCCCTTTGAGAAATATGGACTTTTGTTCTGTGTTTCTTTATTTTGAATGTGTGGAATTTTGGTTTGCCGAGAAAATACTTCTTTTGTGTCCTAACTCCTATTATTTTCTTACTGCTTATTAACATTTTTCCTTGTATGATAATTATTTTGTGATAGCTCTTAAAAGGCTCTTGGAGATAATCCTGTTTGGCTGATGGAGAATTTGTGAGAAATTCACTTGTATACTGGATTTTTCTTGCTCAATAATGGAGACAATAAGTTGATATTTCTCTGCATTTCTTTTCGTGTTCTCCATGTACCAGGAGTATGGGTTAACTGAGTACTTGCATGCATCTGCCTGGTAGGTGTGTGAATGACTTGGCCTATTGGTATTGATTTGCTTGTGTGCATGCACACAATACTCTTCATTGTTATTGTCCTGAGTTACAAGATAAAAATTTGCTTCATTGTTACAAATAGTAATTAAGAGCAAGAGCGGATGACAATTTCAACTAACTCCCCCCTCTCCCTCTCTCTGTCTCTCAATCATAAGTGCTGATCTATCTGCTGGCAATGACCTTGTTTGCACTTTCTTTTTGACGATGTATTTCAAGATTCTACATGTGTAAATGATGGCATTGTGTTTGAACAATTCCATTTCAAAGTTCACATGTTCATTGATGTTGGGACTGCCGTACCAAGCACAAGGTTACGTCCATTTGGGTAAGTACGGCAAGATTGCAATTCAAGTATGAGATGTGAAATCATGGTCATTTCTTTGGGCCATGAGTAATGCATTCTCTAGTCGACGAACGGTTTTTGGTTTGAATTGTCCACTGACTGCTGAGCTGATGTGTTGATGATTTTGCTTTGCATGGCGATATCTTACCCTTATTTCCGGTCAAGGAGTTTGAATTGGTGCTGTGTAACTTGTTGGGGATGGAGTGATGTTCATAACACTCTAGTTGTTGGTATTTTACGCCGCACTTCTAAGGTTATGAAGTGTCATTAGGTATTGGTATTGCTAATATTAGGTTGTTTACTGTTGCACACATGCACGTGCACACACTCAGATATATATATATATAATTATATATTGTTTAGATCAGGCTCTGCTGGAGAACGTCCTTGGAATTAAAAGAAAATTGCTGGTCTTTGTTGGCTACAAAAATCTCAAGTTTGTAGTGGACAGGGAGACACCAACTAAAGCTAAATGGTGACTTGCATATTTGAGAATACAATGAAGGGTTCCATAATAGGTAGCTAAATAAGTACTCCCTCCGTTCCCTCTGCGAGTCATTAAGGTTTTGCAAAAGGATTAAGGAAGGTATTTAATAGTCTTAACTGAAAGAGTATTTGAGTAATCTCTCCCTTAATTAATGAGGAGTTACAGAGTTAAAAAAAAAAAAAAAAAAAAAAATAAAATAAAATAAAATAAAATAAAATAAAATTGTGGAAGCCATCACTGGAGCCTGTAGGGTTGATTTGGACAAATACAAACTTCCTCAAATCTCTCTCAAAGGACACCTGATTTGATCTCAGAAAACAATAGATATAAGGAACAAAGGGAGTAAAATCTATTGTTTGAGGATTTTGCCAAAGAAATTGTTTTAAAGGAAGAACCCTACCTAGTTTATCCTTCAAGCAATATCCCCGAGGTCCAAGTATTCTCCTCTCGTGCAAGGCCAAGTGGGAGTTTATGTATTTATTTGTTCCTTTCGTTAAAGTGTTTTCCAAGTTCCAATAATTGCTGAGAATGGGCAATCATACTTCTAGGCCCACCTGAATAATTAATGTAGGCTTGTGAAAGGTGGGGCACAAAAACCTTAACTAACTACAAGCTTTATTCGAAAAAAGAAAAAAGAAAAAAACCTCCATCTTTTAAGGTCAATCAAATGCAAACATCTATGCCGTGGGCCATGATTGTCTCTTCCTCCAATATTCTCTTTGAACCAACACTCTTGAGAGCGGTCTATCCGGTAAACAATGAATTAGTCACAACTCAAAAGAATAAAATCAATAGAGAATGGATTTGCAAACTTCATTAGCATTAATGGCTGTTTGGGAAAAATTGAGAAAATTGTTACAACCTCCTCAATTTATTGATGCCCCCAATTCCCATATTAAACTGCCCAGTTTTGGAGAGTTAATTAAAGGTTGCAATATTTCTTCAAATTCTGACATTCAAGGAGTGTTTCAAGTTGCCAATATGGAGCACATGCAGTCCTAAGGCCACTTTTCTGCTTCCAACTTCGTCAACCACACTCAAATCCTTGCAAGCGTCAACCTTGAACCTAACAAGCCCTTCACTTTGTGACCCCAGGAACATTTTCTCAAATCCCAACAAGTGCTTCTGGGGCGCGTTGTGCACTCCAGGGGGGGTAGAGAACAAGAGAACAGTATGGCTTCCACTCATCCCTCCGGCATTTCTAACTCTTAGATGAATATCAAATGCCAAATTTTGACAAGTTTGCTGCACAACATCAATGGACTTGCATTTTGATGAGTGGCAAATGTGACCCTCTTCTAAGGGAATTGACAAAAGCTTAGGCGCATGAACAAGGTGATGGCTGAACCGGGAGTAGCTCAGTCCATCCCCAAATGTATAAACAGTTGGACCTGTGTAGAACCTATATGACCTTCCGGGGTAGCCTGTGGCAGGGTCAGGTCTCATGTTCATGTTTGTCATTGGAACCTTGTCAACATAGGATTGGGGATACCAAGTCATTGGAAGTCTTCCACCTATGCCGATAAAACAGATTAGGTTTTGCTTTCTGCAATAGTAAAAACTAATGAGTGAACTCACTTGGATTGCAGTATCCGAAAACAATATCTGCTATGGCAGCACCACCAGCTTCACCAGGGTAGCCAACCCACAAGATGCTTGGAATTTTATCATCATCTTTTGCGAATTGTATGTCGAAACCCCCACCAGACATTATTATGAGAATAACTGGCCCTTTTGATGCTTTTGCGACTTCTGTCACCAGGGTGGCTTGCTGTCCAGGAAGAAGGAGATCAACTCTGTCGCGAAACTCAGCTTCTACGGATTGATCAGCACCCATAATTAAAACTGTGGCATCTGCAGCTGCTGCTATCTTCTTGGCATCATCAATTTGGGGGTTGGCGCAAGCTATATCACAGCCTTGAGAAAAAGTTGTTGCTACTGAGGCTGTTAGACCTTGCAATGGTGTCGTGTACTTGCAAGGAGTACCTGTTGAATTAACAATTTGTATAAGATGTACAGGAGTATTTAACAGGAAAGCATAAGTTAAGAAGGGAGAGTGCTTTTGTGAACCTTCATAGTTGCCAATCATGGTTTTTGTGACATTTGCATTAGGTCCAATTACTGCCAAGGACTTGATGGCAGTTGGTGAGAGAGGCAAAGTGTTAGCATTGTTCTTGAGCAGCACAATCCCTTGCCTTGCAGCTTCGCGTGCTAGCTCCTGGTTCTTTGGTGTGCAAACATCCTTCGGGCCAAGTTTTCCATAAGTGCCCTTTCTTGGGTCACCATCGAAGAATCCAAGTCGCATCAATGTAGCAAAATTGTAGGAGACAGCTTGGTCGATAGCTGACTCGTTCACCAGTCCTTGGGTTACTGCTGCCTCAGTGTGTTGCCCGAGGAAAGATCCACAGTCAAGATTTAGTCCTGCCAAATTGCAGAAAAGAAAATGATGATTTCAGCAAATAGATTGGTTACTGACTATAATGCAAGAAAAATGGAGCTGCAGTTGAAATTTAAACCTGCCAAGATGGCCTTAGCAGCAGCTTCCTCTGGTGTTTTGGTGTAGTGCTGACTATTGTAAAACACATCTACTGAATCACAATCAGAAACTATGTATCTGTAAAATCCCACTATACATATTAGTACGGAACAAAGTAGGAAGAAATCAGAATTTTAGGGCAGACAGAGATACCCATTTAGCTTCCATTGGCCTCTAACAACTCCAGCAAGGAGATCTGGATCAGCACAGGCTGGTATGCCATTGATTTGGTTGTAAGAGCACATAATACTAGCAACATTGCCATCAAGAACACAACCCTTGAATGGTGGTTGAAAAGTGTCATCCAAATCTTGCTTTGTTACCTAACTCATCACCCAAAAGGAAAAGGTTATTATCTCATCTAGAAAAAATTCTATTTTCTTCATTTCAAACTTACAATAGCATTGAAGTGGAAGCGATCCACGCCTTTCCAGTTGTCCAAGTCGTAGGCAGTATAATGCTTGCAACAAGCAGCAACCTTAAGCTTGTCAGGGCCATCTTTGCTATCTTGAAGTCCTCTAACGTAGCCTGCAGCATATTTGCTAGAGAGCGTAGGGTCTTCTCCTGGAGTCTCTTGACCTCTTCCCCACCTGGGGTCCCGGAAAATATTCACATTTGGGGACCAAAATGTCAATCCAGCCAAGCCTACATTGTACATTGCTCTGGCTTCAGTTGAAACAACCTGTATTTTGCATACATGTCATTCAATTTTTATCTGCCAGACTTGCACATGTCAATATAAATGTTAGCAGTCTCAACTAGGTGCTGCTGCAGACAATCATATGAATCTCATTGGTTTTACCACACCAAATTGTCCAACAAAAACTTCAGTTTTACTTGGGTAAATTTTGCTGTATTCATGGTAAAAAGTAACTCATCAACAAATAGGGCTGCCTTGAGGTCATGAAAATAGTTGTAGCTGCTCAACAATTGGGTGAAACTGTGGTAATAAGTTTCCTTCCCATGAGACAGAGTGATAAATTGATCAGTTTAATGATGATCCAATGACCACCAACTCCATATTGGTATTTCCCACGATATATGTAAAATAATCCAAAAATAAGAAAAATACGCAAATACACAGCATGGGTGGCAATGATCATCTTTGCAGCTTTTATGTGTTTCACATTTCTTATGAAATAAAATAACTTCAACTACTTTTCTCTTTCAACAACCTTACGAGTGAGATCATTCATGCACTTTATATGTTTCCAGCCAATTTTCCTCTAATCGTGTTTGAAATGCATGACCAAACGCATATTTCCAACCTCCACCTACTTCAACAAATCACAAGAAGTAACAATAACTTTTTCCAGCCTAGCTTTAGTGTTTATATGACCTTTTCAAATCTTCATAAAGTAACTCACCAACTGGCCATCACCAAAAAGAAAAAAGAAAAAAAATTAAAAAAGAAAAAAACATTAGTCTCTCCTCTGTATAAACTGGGAAAAATTTTGGTCTGGTGAACATAACATGATAGCACCGGTAACATATCTCAAGAACAGCAATACTATTAACAAGAAGTACCCACTAACATACTAGATGATAAAATATTATTGGAAACACGTTTCTTACACGATTTTCATGACATTCTTTTAGTACAATTTGTAAAACACATGAGCTCAAGAAAATGTTATTGCAGTTTTATTATATATATGTAATACATATATTTGGTAAATAAATAAAGAATGAGCAAATCTAAAGCTTCTCAATAGATGGATGAATTTGACATTCAAGCATCTCAAAATTTGATTTAAGTAAAAGAAAAAAGAATCATTTTATTCAAATTACTAGAACACTTCACCAAAGTTGGTCAAACAAACTGGAAAAGGAGAGAGAAAACTATCAACAATAACATAAAAGAAAAGTGAAAGACCAAAGAAAACATTGAATCAAGCAAAAAGCAAACCTTGCCAATGGCTTGAAAGAGAGAAGTGTTGAAAGAAGCAGCAGTGAGAATAACTTGAGGAAAGCTAACGGCACCAGGAACCAAGGCAGAGAAATGTGTGCCTGGACCCACATAAGAGACACCATGTAAAGCCTCAGACCACCACTCATACTTGGGAATGCCAAGCCTACTCACACTCCCTGCACTATCCACCAAAAAGGTAATCTTTTCTTGCAATGTGAGCCTCTTCACCAAATCACTCACTCTCTCATCCACTCCAAGTGATTTGTCACAAAATCCATAATTTGTTAAGTTTGGATTGCTCGAAACATCACAAGCGAAAACAGGGGATGTTTGAGCATCAACTCCTACTCCATCTCCATTGAAGAAGAGGAAGAAGAAAAAGTAGAAGGAAATGGAAAGTAAAACAGAGACCTTCGGTACTCTGTTTTGTGAGGTTGAAGCCATTTTCTAAAATTGCACTAATGGGGTGTGATGTTTTGTTGGAAAAATCGTTTGTTTATAGTGCAGAGGGTGTTAACAACATGTTGTTTTTTAGTAAACCGTGATGCTTCTGTCAATGTAATGTCTCTGTTTTAAATCCAGAGAGGGAGAGAGGAGAGAGAATCTATTTTATTAGAGGACCATGTTGTTATGAATGCAGGAAGGGGGGCCTTGGCCTTTATTAGTCCGTGAAAGTCTCTTTTCTCCTTTCTTTTTGCCATCCAACTAGTATATTTTGTTCTGATTTGAGGGGGGAGAGAGAGGACAGAGAGAAAGAGAGTGGTGTGTTTCTGTGAACAGCTGTACAGAAGAGAAGAGAGTAAATAAAATAAGGTACGAGCCAGCAGATATGTTAGTTTTCCTTTTTCTTGGAATTCGATAGTTTTGGCGGTTGGTTAAGGGTCAACCAGTGAGTGAAGCACTGTAGCTCACGTGAAAGATCTGACGGCTGATATTTTAGCAAAATATGAAATAGTTAAAATATAATAATTAAAAGAAATTATTTTCATAAAATCCAAATTATTATAACGTGTAAATAAAGTTGACATCCCGGTCTTAAAATTGCCAATGATTATTTACTCTTTTCTTCCCTTCCGCAATCAAGTGGAAACATTCTCATTGTCCATACCATTCAATTTCTCTCCTGTTAATTTTTCATATCGTGGATCAATGTCTTGAATGGTTAAAAAAAAGGAATCTCTTAAAAATATATTAAAAATATTTTTACATTATAAATATATTATAATTATTTACATTAAATTTAAAAATTAATTGGGAATCGGTGTTATCAGAATCGTACTATCTATCAACCTATAAAATTTAAAATTATGGTTCAACCGATTGAACCGCGAGTCAATATAGTCGAACCGCTAGTATTTTAATAATAATTAAAATTATATATAAAATTAATTTTTAAAATAAATGTATATATTAATATTATATTTTCATATAAAAAATTTAAAAAATAAAATTTTAACAAATATAAAAGTAACTATAATAAAAATAAAAATAAAATAACAAAATCCATCTTTTCCCAATTTCATAAAAATGGATAGAAAAGCATAAAAATAAAAAAATTAAAATTAAAACAAAAAAATGACTCAGTGAGCAGTCCTCACCCTCTCTCTTTTCAAGGAATGTCAGATCCTCATTTTTATTATAGACTGACTTTTCATTTCTTCACACATCTCAAACACTCTCTTCTTCCTCCCCCTCTCTCTCTCTCTTTAGTTTTAACTTCAAACCTCCACGGAAAGCCGACTCCAACCTTCTCGATCCTCCTTTCATCACCCTTTACACCCGGAGCCGAAAGAGGACGAACAATCATTTCAGGTTGCACTATCACGGTGATTGTTCGGGTAAGAAGGAAGGAAGATGATTCATCAACAAACCGAGCTGAAATCGTTCATCGCTATCGATTCAAGTTGCGGATCATCATCATCATCTTGAAATCCATCATTAGCGACGGTCACTAATCGCCTATAGTGGTCGATTCCATTTTCATCGTCGATTGCCATCTTCATTAGAGACGGTGGAGATTTTTTTTTTTTTTTTTTTTGGTTTTGTTTTATAAGCGTGTCACATGGATCTTTGCGGGTAACACAGGTCACGGTTCATCCACTATTAAACCGTGGATTTTTACGGATGGATGCACAAACGGTATTATAATCGGACCGACCCGTGATATATTTGAATGATCCATTAAATCGGTCCGACCGATGGATCGGTTCGATTCTGATAACACCGTTGAGAACCACAAAATTATTACTATTCGTGTGCACTGTTTTCCCGCACATGGAAACATTCTCATTGTCATCGCAACCAAATTCCTTTTCACTGTGGATATTAGTATCACCACTAATTCCTATACTTCTCTTCCTCTCTATTACACAAATAATAATAATAATAATAATAATAATAATAAAGGAGCATTAATATGCTCCTCAGTAAGAATTTACTCGTTTAATCAATAAAAAATATTTTATCAATAAAAAATATTTTATCTCTTGGAGACAGCTCAATTGTTAGAGTCTCCTCACTTTCATTTTTTTGTTTTTGATTCAATCCCGTTTGGTTGAAACTCCTTAAAAAAAAAAAATTCAAAAGGTTCTGAAATTATATATAATAAGGTACATCAGAATCAGCCCTACTAAGAATAACTTCGTCACCTTTGGAATTAAATCAATTCCCACAAAATTTATACACCAGTTTTAGTGAATCTATTGTTTCAACTTACAGGAAATACATATTTTAAATTTATATTTTGTTTCTAAATTGGTCATAAAATGCCAATTTTCATGGCCGTTTCAATGCGGATCTTTTTGTTGTTGGACCGCGTCTAAGTGTGGATTAGTCCTAATACTGTTCAAACACCTCACCATGATGCCAAGTGTATTTTGTCACTTTGCCCATGTAGCTAAATCTTCTTAAAGATGTGAAACATAATGTTTTTTTTTTATATTAGCTAATTAATACGAATATGATGGATGTCTAATGATATGATGAAAGTATGCAACAATGAGCAAAACAATATATAAGTTGATTCGGGTTGGTACAAGTTGATTTTTCTTGTTCTCAGAGCTCATGAAGAAACAAAAAATTAATGATTTGATTAAAAAGACTTTGATGCTGATGATTAAAATACTTAAGAAAACATTTTCCTGCACATAATATCTCATGTCCAACAAAAAAGCAAGACTACAGGTCCCATTCTTCTCATAGTCATGACTGCTCTCTTATCTTTTGTTGGAAACATTCATCCTTGACGTCTAGTGGAGGCTTGCAAAATGTCCAATCTGGAATTTACGGTTGATGTGGCTAATTTGGTAGGATGGATAAACAAGTGATTGGTTCAATTTAGAGGAGATATTGGGACCAGGGAAAAATTTTTGGTGCCAATGTTTTCCACATTAAATTATTTGTCACAAAGGTTTTGAACCGAGTCATTGCCCATATTATGGTTGAAGATGGTCATGGTGACCACGGGACAGTCACTTTTCATTGTATCGCTTCATTAGTTTTGAAAAAAAAAAACAATATAGTAATACAAATTATTGAGTAGTTGAATTTTATTATTTTTTAAATTAAATATGCTTTATAGGTGGTATGGTGTCATACGAGCATTTTATATGATTTGTATCCATTGCTAGATACAGTAGAACCATATGTAAAATAGTTATATTATAGCTATCATTATTAGAAAAATGGGTATTAATAATGGATTTTTTCGTTGTTGAGACTCAAATTTTTGTCGTTAAAAGTATCAATGATAGAAAATCAACGACGGACTTTTTCCGTTACTGAAAGTCACTTCGCTAATTTAGCGAAGGATCAGCGATGAATTTTTTAGTGACGGAATTTTTCCGTCGCTAATTATCGACGGATTTTTTAGCGACGGAAAATTCCGTCGCTAATTTTATTTTAGAATTTTCAAATTACCGACAGATTTTTTACGACGGAAAATCCGTTGTTAATCCGTCGGTGAAGTTAATAAGACTAAACCCAAATGCCGGAAGCTAGATGCCCGACCCGCTTCCACCACCATTCGGAACCCGACCCGCCCGCCTGCCCACCCGTGCGTAAATGTGCTAAAAATATTCTGAAAATATGCTCCTACCCAAGTTCGAACCCAGGTGTGAGAAGAGAGAACTTGACAGCCTTAACCACCATACCATCATTATATCTGTGTTATTGGTTTATTTGTTTTCTATTTCTATACTTTATTTATAACTCTCAATATTAAAAATACAATACTCTTATTAAATAAAAATATAAAATTTTATTTAATAAAAACATAAAATTATATTTAAAAAATAAAAAATTATATCTAATAAAAATACAAAATTATATTTAATAAAAATACAAAATTATATTTAATAAAAAAAATTATATTTAATAAAAGTAAAAATTATATTTAATAAAAACAAAAAATTATATTTAATAAAAATACAAAATTATATTTAATAAAAACAAAAAATTATATTTAATAAAAAAAATAAAATTATATTTAATAAAAATACAAAATTATATTTACTAAAAAAATAAAATTATATTTAATAAAAACACGAAATTATATTTAATAAAAATACAAAATTATATTTAATAAAAACAAAAATTATATTTAATAAAAATACAAAATTATATTTAATAAAAACAAAAAATTATATTTAATAAAAATACAAAATTATATTTAATAAAAACACGAAATTATATTTAATAAAAATACAAAATTATATTTAATAAAAACAAAAATTATATTTAATAAAAATACAAAATTATATTTAATAAAAACAAAAAATTATATTTAATAAAAATACAAAATTATATTTAATAAAAAATAAAATTTTATTTAATAAAAATACAAAATTATATTTAATAAAAATTCAAAATTATATTTAATAAAAACCAAAAATTATATTTAATAAAAATATAAAATTATATTTAATAAAAATACAATATTATATTTAATAAAAAAATAAAATTATATTTAATAAAAAAATTATATTTAATAAAAAGACACAATTTTTTAAAATAAAAATACAAATTATATTTAATAAAAACAATAAAAAAATTATATTTAACAAAAATAATTTTTTTATAAAAATTTTAGCGACGGAAAAATTCTATCGCTAAATCCGTCACTAATTTGTCCGGAAAAGCTTTAGCAACAGATTTAGCGTCGGAAATTTTTCATCACTAATTTTAGCGACCGATTTAGCGATGAAAAAATTAGCGACGGATTTTTCCGTCGCTAAATCCATCGCTAATTTTTCCGTCACTAATTCGTCGCAAATCCGTCGCTAATAGTGACGGATATATGTCCGTCGGTGATTTTCGTTACTAAAAACCCTTTTTCTGGTAGTGTATTTTGTAATCGATAAAATTCTAATTTAATTTATATATTCTGTATATTTAATTTTTGAATATTTCAATACAAATTTTATTCTCCAGAGTTTAAAAATATAAGTGGTGAAATTTTCCAATTAAAAAAAATTCTAAAAGTTCATCATCAATGAATTTCTAACGAGACTGTATTAGACTTTTAAGATCGTCATTTGTCTTTCCATTTTTTTTTTTTTTGGTACAAGTTATTTGTCCTTCCATGATTAGCAAGAAATGCTAATAAGTATGTGTTAGTGAGTTTCATACTAACGGATGTGTGGAAACTTATATGATAAATAAATTGAATATGACGTGAATGATAATATCATGGAAATATATTTAATGTCCATTGGTTATCATTCTAAGTCATGATAATGTATTTGATTCTTAGACCTAAGTATACATTTAATCTCCCATTCTGGTCATCAGCGTTTACCGATACTAATGCGCGTTCGACATTCCAGCTGTTTGTAGTAGTTTCTTGTATACAAGATGAAATTCGTTTCCCTAGGCATGCGAGGATAATATTTAATAACTAATTGATTGTTGTTGTTGAAGAAAATTCTTGGCGGGGTGGTAGACTTAAATAGTAACTAATTGCTATTTTGTTGTTCACATCAATAATAAAAATTGGTAGTTGGTTAAATTTATTCATATTATAAAATATTAAGAAAATAAAAAAAAACTTAGAGAGAATAAGAGAAGAATAATTTTATTTCTCTTTTTTTGATTGTACGTCATGAGATTACAAAGATATCTATTTATAAGCATTTTAAGAAATAATAAAACGGCAACACTATTTAATATGATAACAAAAAATTTAATGATCACAAATGTATCCAAAAGTCAAAAGTTGTCATATTAAAGAATAACCCAAAAGTCAATGGTCATTCTTAAATATGTTCATCTATTTGAAATGTCACTCATATGAATAGACATCCATAATAAATGCATATCATTTATAATACTCCCCCTTGAATGTCTAGCGTATAAAAAATGTCTTGTTAAAATCTTATTAGGAAAAAACTTAGTAGGACAAAAACCTTAGTAAATGAAAAAGAGTATATCCTTCTTTATACATGTATTTCGATACAATATTCCCCATGTTAAAGACATCACTTAATATCTCTATAACGTCACATTCCAATCTTATGGATCAACTTCTCAAATGCTGTAATGGGTAATACTTTTGTGAATAAATCTACAGGATTCTCAGTTGATTGAATTTTCTGTACGTCAACCACTTTGTAGTAAATCATGTATGAAAAATAATTTTTGAGAGATATGTTTCGTCCGATTACTTTTACTACAAAAAAATCATCATTTTGCAATGAATTTTGCGACGAATTTTTAAGAAAAATTCGTTGCAAAAACAATTTGCGACGAATTTAACGACAAATGATTTTTTGTCGCTATCAGCTCGTCACAATTTTAGCGACGAAAAATTAAAATTCGTCGCAAATTAGCGACGAATTCTGCGATGAATGCGGGTTCGTCGCTAATCTGCGACGATGCCTAGTTCGTCGCTAATATGCAACGAATCCAAGTTTGTTGTAATTTTCATTTTGGTCGTAAATTTCATTGCAAACATATTTAGCTACGAATTTTGCAATAATTGTAGATATTTTGTATTGAAAATTCAGCAACAAATTTTGCAACAAATTTAGAAATTTTACAACAAAAATCAAATTAAATTCTATAATTTGACCATTCATCCTGTATTCTCTATTCTTGTATCTCATTTAACATCATAATAAATTAACAATCAATCAACCAGCTATCTAACAGTATCAACGAACCATCAAACAATACCACCATCAACCAACTATCCAACAACAATATCATCAACAAAACATATGGTCAACATCATCAACATTGTCAACATAATTATTTACTAACTATGAAATAACAATAAATAATGTCAACAACAAATACAATACAAAGTGAAAATATTCAAAGATAATGGTATGCAAAAACCATATTTAAATATAACCATCAAATAACAAATAGAAATGTCAAAAAACACCATCATCACCATCATCATCACCAGTATCACCATCAGGAGGATTATCAGAAGAAAACAGAAATGAGGTCGTCTGACTTAAACTGAGAGCTAACTGAAGATGCTGCATTATGAAATCCTGGTTTGCGAGAAACTCGCTAATTACGTTCTCATTTTGCCTTTACTGTGTGCATAATTTTTCAATTTGATTGTCTTTTTGTACTAATAGCTCTTGCATCTGGCTCATTCGGTTGTTCATTTGCATCATTTCTTCCCTGACAGCTGCTGGAGTGGAAGAGGATTGGCCGTTGATTCTACAAGTCCGGCTCAAAGAGCCCATCCCAAGTACTTTTCCTCCCTTTTTTGCACCACCACTTGCCTTGACCCATAAAGCTATACTATCAACAGATGGCTCAAATGAGCCAGCATCATCATTACAGATCGAATTCCGCTGTAGCTCATCATATCTCTCCTGCATTGTTATTATATAATTTCAAATAAAATTTGAGTAACAACATATGTAATATCGAAAAAAAACAAAGTGTTCATTTATAGTTTAATAATTTAATCATATAATATAATGATAGATTCAACAAAATAAATTCAAATCAATAATGAAAGTGTTTATAAAATAAAGAAAAGTTTTCAAATTAAATACCACAACAGCTCTAGCTCTCTCCCCACTCCAGCTCTTATCTTTTTTTTGGAAGGTTCGCGTGAAAGTCTCTATAAATGATGGCTGCGATCCCATTTCTTTAGCCTAAAAAAATATTGTTAAACATAATGAAATATTTATAAAATAAAAAAATGACATTTAAAAAAATTTGTGTTTTAATAATATTACCAATCTATTTCTATACTCATCAATATTGATTGAGCCTCCCGCATAAATAGCAGACATTTCCCCAGAATTGAAAGCTCAATTCTTCTTATTTTGCTAACTTCTCTATCGGCTCTCAACGGATTCCCAGAAATCCAAAATCATGTGCCAATTTTCATCGGTTATGCAATTTGGCTTCCTTCTACTAGTCTTGGCATGACTTAATACCCATCGAATGTGATGACCATATTTCTTGTTAAAAATTTTTCTTATTTCAAACTCCTCCGCCTCGTCCCAAGTGAACTTTCGCTACAATAAAAAATAAAACAATTAGTTATATTAAAATTATAAATTTAGTTTTATATTTGAACTGAAAGACGTAATTTATCTTGAACTCTCTCTACTATAACTCCTTTGTTTCATCTGGTGTGCTTGTGAAAGATAGCCATTTCTCTCCCCAATGGTTGTTCACAATTTGATTAAGCTTTTGAACAACATATACATGATTTATGAATCTGTTATAATATTACGAACAAAGAATGATAAGTAAATAATATAATTAAAAAAATCATATGCTACATAAATAAAAGAATCAATAGTGATAAAGAACTAAATTTAATACTTACGAATCTTCGCTAGGGGCAATCACCTCTCGTGTGTCTTCTCCCTCGATATGCGAATATTGCACCGAAGGTGCAACCGAAGGGGACGACGACGATGCAGCTGTAGTAGGTAAAGGAGTATGGAAGGGTCCAGCTGAAGCGAACTGCGACCCTAAAGACTCCACTATTTCATCATTACTTCGTCTATGCCCCCTATGTCGATACTATCAAATATAAATGTTAATTTTGCAAAGAAAATAAAAATTGTCAACTTTAAAAAAATATAATGGAGTACATAAAAACACTTACCATATTTAAATTAACGCAATATTAGCTTCTCCAAGCCACCAAAAGTAAAAAAATTCGTTTCAAATTATCTATATATAAAAAAAACAATATATTAACGAACTAAATACAAAAAAAAAACTTGAGCCACTAATATGAAACAAATTAAGAATTGAAATTAAACAATTAAAAAAAAATCAATATTAGAGTTTTATTTGAAATAAGTAAAATCAATAATAAATGAATAGAAAAATTCAAATAAAATAGAAATTATGATGTTTAAAAAAAAAGTCGGAAAAGGCATATGAGAGTCAGCAATCAGTCAAAAAGCACGAGCACAGCCACCTCTGTCAGTTTATCCTCTACCACCATGTTTTTTAAAAGTAAAAAAAAAATAATAATAATTTCATGTCACCTTATTTAGACCTTAATGTATTTTAATTGTCAAACGACTAAGGTATAAATGAGTTAGTCGACCAAGTCAAACTTATAGAAAAGTCTTGCTCAAACTTGATTTCTCTACAAAACTTAGGTCTATTGTAAGTTTGTATAACGAACAGTATAAATGAGAATGGTGACAGCACAAAACAGCATGTTTCACATACTGCAAATTCATGTCCAAATGAAGCCCACATTTATAAAGCTAAACCTTATGGAATGCCCTGGTCTTTGGATTCAACATATATGCATAAAATTGGTTCCAAAATGCTAGATTAACAAATTTAGAATATTGAAAATTTATCTCAAACACAGCCAGCATTTTATAAAACTTGTCCCTGTGACATGCCTACGTGATAAGGGAAAGTCCAAATAATATGTTGACAAAAAGTAGGCAAATTAGTCACCCAAATATGCGTATGCAGATGATGTGCATTGTGCTCAAACACTCTCACCCACAAAAAAAAATAAATAAATAAAAGCTTCCTGTATTTCTTGCACAAATCCATGATTTGTAACAATTTTTTATTAATGTTATCATTATCGAGGAAATTTCAGTAAATAAAATACACAACCTCAAGACACAGAAGAAAATGGGGGATGAGAAAGACACATTCATCTTCATGCACAAGCAATCTTTGTTAGAATCTGCTGGGAAAATATGACATGGTTCATTAATGGTAACTCTTTCCAAGTAGAAAACAAGCTTACGAACTTGTTTCCGACACCAGTAGAAAGATTTGATCTTTGACAACATCCTTGCCCCAGTAAAATAATGGGTCCTCTGTTTTACTTCACCTTAATCTTTCTGCTCATATTAACTAACAAACCACGGCTAACTAGATATAATTTCAACATGAGCACATTAGTATAAAAGTTGGCTGAATTGGTTGTGATGCACTCCATAGCATAAAAAACAACAAAATTTGGAGGGTAAAGAAGCTCTATGATATTTATTGCTATGAGAAAGATACTTATTCTTATTCTTTATGAACAAAGGAGCAATATAATCCAACAAAACGGATCCTATTTTATTGTATTCACAATATGTTGAGAACACGGAAATTAAATATGTATACAGATTAAGCTTTGACCAATAAACGGGATTGCCATAGATATGCCGTACCTCCTCTATTGCTTTCTCCTTTAGGCGTTCTGAATACCTTAGTGCCCTGATTTCTGCTTGTGCATCTCCCAATTCTCTGTCTTTATCTGCAAGATGTCATAAATCTGTAGTGAGCCTTATCAGATTCCTCAAAATCAAATTGAAAGTCAGGATCATTCCCAATCAGAATCATGAACAAAAGGATAAAAGCCTAAAGCTAAGGGATTGTTGTTACCACCATCCTTTCAATGTTATGTGCCCATTGGAAGAATATGTGTCATATATATAATTGCGAAATATAAACAATGATCATATCCTGATTTCTATTCTTTAGGAGAGACCAAGAAAAATGGAAATCAAAACTTCCAATTGCATCAAACAAGAAGACAATGAGAGAGAGAGAGAGAGGAACCTCGAACTTCGTTATCGAGATGATTGAGTTCAACCCTAACAATACAGCACTAGACGGTACAACACTCTTCCTCCTTGATTTGAAAGATCCGGATGAAGTCAAAATTCCACCCTTGCGGCCGCGCCTAGGCGCTAGGGGCACTGCCCTCGCGGCAGCGCCTGGCCGCCTGGGCCGCGGCCCTCCCAAATTAGACCCAGATCCAGCGGCTCTCCCGTCGGATCTGGTCTTCCATAGCCAGATATGGTGGCACTCCTGTCGGATCTGCACGAGAGATAGAAGAGAGAGAGAGAGGGAGGGAGAGAGAAGAGAGAGAGAGAGAGAGAGAGAGAGAGAGAGGGAGAGAGAAGAGAGAGAGGGCTTACCTTGGCTCAGTTGGGCATTCAGAGAAAGAAATGAGACATACCAAATGAAGGAAGCAAGCAAATTTTTCTAAGTATGAAAAAATTTTGTGACGAACTCAAGGTTCGTCGCAATTTTACGACGAACTCAAGGTTCATCGCAATTTTTGCGACGAACTCAAGGGTTGGTTGGAAAATTTTGCGACGAACTCAAGATTCGTTGCAAAATTTGGGACGAACTCAAGGGTTCGTTGCAAAATTTTGCGACAAACCAAAGGGTTCGTTGCAAATTATGCGACGAACCCTTGAGTTCGTCGCAAAATTTGCAATGAATCTTGAGTTCGTCGCAAAATTTGCAACGAATCTTTTAGTTTGTCGCAAAATTTTACAACCAACCCTTGAGTTTATTGAAAAATTTTGTAACTAACCCTTGAGTTCGTCGCAAAATTTGCGGTGAACTCGATGTTCGTTGCAAAATATTGCGATGAAGTCAAGGTTCGTTGCAAATTTTGCGACGAACTAGAGGTTCATTACAAATTTTGCGACAAATTCAAAATTTCGTTACAAATTTTGCGACGAATTCAAGGTTCGTAGCAAAATTTTGTGGCGAACTCAAGGTTCGTTACAAATTTTGCGACAAACCAGAGGTTCGTGGCAAATTTTGTGACATATTCAAAGGTTCGTTGTAAAATTTTGCCACAAACTAAAAGGTTCATTACAAATTTGTGACGAACACTTGGTTCGTGGCAAATTTTACGACGAACTCAAGGGTTCGTTGCAAATTTTGCGATGAACTTAATTGTTCATTGCTAATTTACGATGAACTTAATTGTTCGTCGCTAATTTGTGACGAACTCAATTTTTGTTTGAAAAATTGTTGCTAATTTGCTACAAAATTTGGTTTGTCGCAAAATTCGTCGCTAAAAGTGTGTTTTGTTGTAGTGTTTTGATATATCCACCTTTTAACTGGGCTATGCAAGTTGCATTATCTTCACGAAGTATCGTTAGAGTCTTCTTGTTTATTAACAAACCGCATGATTCTTGAATATGATTAGTCATTGATCTGAGCCATACACACTCACGACTTGCCTCATGAATTGCAATTATTTCAGCATGATTTGATGAGATAGCAGTTATAGTTTGCTTCATAAATCTCCAAGATATTGTTGTGTCACCATATGTAAATACATAACCCATTTTTGACCTAACTTTATGTGGATCTGATAAATATCCTGTATCTGCATACCCAATTAATTGTGCATTTGGTTCATAAGGGTAAAATAAACCCATATCAATTGTTCCACAGAGATATCGAAAAATATGTTTAATTCCATTCCAATATTTTCTGGTCGGAGCAAAACTATATCTTGCTAATAAATTTACCACAAAAGCAATATTATGTCGCATATTATTAGCAAGATATATTAAAGCACCAATTGCACTTAAGTATGGCATTTCAGGATCAAGAATCTTCTCATTGTCATCCCGAGGACGAAAAGGGTCATTTTGTATATCAAGTGACCGAACAACCATTGGGTTGGTTAATGGGTATGAATTGTCCATATTAAATCGTTTTAAAACTTTCTCAATATAAGTTGATTGATGGACAAAAATCCTATTCTTTAAGTACTCAAATTGCAGGTCGAGACAAAATTTAGTTTTATCGAGATATTTCATTTCGAACTCGTTCTTTAAATAATTTATTGCATTAGAGATCTCTTCAGGAGCGTCAATAATATTTAAGTCATCAACATAAACAACGATTATTACAAAATCATGTCCAGATTTCTTTATAAAAACACATGGGCAAATATGGTTATTTGTATAACCATTTTTTAGCAAATATTCACTAAGACGATTGTACCACATTCGCCTAGATTGCTTTAAACCATACAAAGATCTTTGTAATCTAATAGAAAATAATTCTCGAGAATTGCATGCTTTTGGCATCTTTAGTCCTTCTGGGACTTTCATGTATATGTCATTCTCTAGTGCACCAAATAAATATGCTGTAACGACATCCATCATCTGCATATGAAGTCTTTTCTGTGCTACTAAACCAATAAGATAACGAAAAGTAATAACATCCATTACATGGGAATATGTCTCTTCATAGTCAATCCCAGGTCTTTGCGAAAAGTCTTGTGCAACTAGTCGAGCTTTGTGTCGCACAATCTCATTTTTCTCATTTCTTTTTCGCATAAATACCCATTTATATCCTATTAGTTTAACACCTTTAGGTGTTTTGACAATGGGCCCAAAAACCTCACGTTTTGAGAGAGATGTTAGTTCTGTCTGAATTGCTTCCTTCCATTTTGGCCAATCCTCTCTTGATTGACATTCCTTTAAAGTTGTGGGTTCAAAGTCCTCATTTTCACTCAAAATATCAATTGTCACATTGTATGCAAATATATCATCAATATTTGTATTTGTTCGATCCCATGTCTTCATTGTAGAAATGTAATTTATCGATATTTCTTGATTATTTATTTCAACTTCTTCTGGAAGTTTTTCTACTTGGATTGAATTATTTTCTTTTTCTATACGATCAATTTGTTCATTTATTCATCTTTTCTTTCGAGGGTTTTTATCTTTAGAACCAACTGGTCTTTCACGCTTCAGGCATGGTTTAGGTTCATTTGTTGGGAGGGGTCCTTCAGAGACATCAATTCTGATAGGAGCATTTTCTACTGGAACATGTGATTTCGTTACTCGTTTTGGATCAGAGAAATTATCTGGCAATTGATTTGCAATCTGTTGTAAATGAATGATTCGTTAAACTTCTAGGTCACACTGTTTTGTGCGAGGATCAAAATAACATAAGGATGGATTACTCTAGGTAATTTCTTTTTCCATCTTTCCTTTCTTAGTATTATCGCGCCCTAAGGTTGGAAAAAATGTCTCATCAAACCGACAATCAAGAAATCTAGCAATAAATCATCTCCTGTTATGGGTTCAATATATTTGATAATGGAAGGAAAATCATAACCAATATAAATGCCTAATTTCCTTTTAGACCCCATTTTTGTTCTATAAGGGGGAGCAATAGGGACATAAACTGCGCATCCAAAAGTTCGTAAATAAGAGATATTAGGTTCTCTTCTAGAGACCAATTGGAAAGGGGAAGCTTGAGAACCAGTGGGTCGGATACGAACTAGTGTTGCTGCATGTAAAATTGCATGTCCCCAAGTATGAACGAGAAGCTTGGATTTCAAAAGTAATGGTCTCCTTATTAATTGAAGACGTTTAATAAATGACTCTGCTAGACCGTTTTGGGTATGAACATAAACTACAGGATGTTCAACTTTTATACCAATAGACATGCAATAGTCATTAAATGTTTGAGAAGTAAATTCTCCAGCATTATCAAGGTGGATTGTTTTGATGGGATAATTAGGAAATTGTGCTCGTAATCGAATTATCAGAGCAAGTAATCTCGAAAATGCCAGGTTCCGAGTTGATAATAAGCACACATGTGACCATCTTGTAGATGCATCTATTAAAACCATAAAATATCTAAATGATCCATATGGTGGGTGAATCGGTCCACATATATTACCTTGAATTTGAGTTAAAAATGTAGGACATTCAAACTCAATCTTACTTGGTGATGGCTTTACTATTAATTTGCCTTGATAACATGCAACACATGAGAATTCATTCGATTGAAAAATCTTCAGGTTCTTCAATGGATGTCCGGAAGAATGCTCCACAATTCGTCGCATCATTATAGATCCAGAATAATTCAATCTATCATGCCATAAAAGGAATTCATTTTGACTAGTAAACTTCTGGTTTATTATGACATTTATTTCAATTGATTTAATGTATGTATAATAAAGACCCGAAGAGAAGACAGATAGTCTTTCCAAAACTTATTTATATCCTATTTTAACATTAGTAATGCATAAATACTCATTATTTCCTATATTGGTTGTTTCTATATGATAGCCATTGAGGCGAATATCTTTAAAATTCAATAAATTTTGGTGGGACTTGGGTGAAAATAATGTATTACTGATCAAGAAATTTGTTCCTCCTGGTAGTAAAATGTTTGCTTTTCCGGAGCCTTCGATTAAGGTTACACTACCAGATATAGTATTCATATTTTGTTTTTTCATGATGAGATGAGAGAAATATCTTTTACTTTTGAGAATTGTATGTGTAGTTGCACTGTCTACAAGACAGAGATCCTCATCTTCGATCTTTGATCCAATAATATCCATAGGTCTTCAAAAACAATAAATAAATAAATAAATAAATAAACAAACAAACAATAAATTTGAATTTATTATAGATATTGAGAAATGAAAACAATTATATTAATTAAAATCACCATATTTAGCATTATCGAGAAAATCAACAAATTCTAATCAAGGCAAAATTTCAAAACCCTCAAAAATATTATTAGGGTCATTATTTCGATATAAGACATTTGCCTCCACATTCTTATCCTTTTCCTTCAACGAGACTTGATAAAACTCAACAAGATGCTTTGGCATATGACAATTACGTGACCAATGTCCAATCACCCCACATCGGTAGCAGTTATTCTCAGCATTCTGACTAGATCCACATTTTTCTTGTTTTTTCTCATTATTTTTCCACTTCTGGTAGTTTGTATGATCATTACGGTAAACATTCCAGCCGTGACCACGACCACGACCACGACCACAGCCTCGTCCTCGATCGCGACCATTTCCACGTCCTCGTCCATGTCCAGAATTATTGTGAGTTGTCGCATTCACTTCAGGGAATGGACTAGAGCCAGTTGGACGAGATTCATGATTTTTCATTAATAACTCGTTATTTTGTTCAGCCACAAGCAAACAAGAAATTAGTTCAGAATATTTCTTGAAACATTTCTTTCGATATTGCTGCTACAAGAGCATATTCGAGGCATGAAAAGTGGAGAGTGTTTTCATTAACATATCGTAATCAGTAATATTTTCTCCACATAACTTTAATTGAGAACTGATTTTAAAAACGGTTGAATTGTATTCACTCACAGATTTAAAATCTTGGAATCGCAAATGAATCCAATCATAACGATCTTTAGGAAGCATTACCGTTTTTTGATGGTTAAACCTTTCTTTAAAACTTTTCCACAATTCAAGTGGATCTTTTACTGTCAAATACTCGATTTTCAAATCTTCGTGGAGGTGGTGACGGAGAAAAATTATTGCCTTGGCTCGATTTTGCAAAGTCTATTTATTATTTTCTTTAATTGTTTCTCCGAGTCCATTTGCATTCAAATGGATTTCAGCATCAAGGATCCATGACAAGTAATTTTTTCCCGAAATGTCAAGAGCCACAAACTCAAGTTTAGTGAGATTTGCCATTGGAGTACTAATACATAAGAAAAAATAAATAAATAAATAAATAAATTAGAGCATATAGGTGTTATTAAGAAAATACTATAAGTGACAATATCCTAAGAAATTTATTAGATACTAAAAAAAAAAACGATATACAAGATTCTCAAAATGGACAAACAAAAAAAGAAAAAATAACAGCAACTATTATATGAACATTTTCTTATAATAGAGTGAAGGAACAAAGCAAATGCACAAGTAACTAAACCATGAGCTTTATAGTTTCTAACCCGTTTTAAAAGGTTCGAGATATTTGATATAATAGATAAACCAAAAACACCTAATCTAACTTTACCATTAATTATTTATCACACTCGAGAAAGAACGAAGACAAAAGGCTTCTTGACTATTTAGTCACCACGCCGCAAGGCCACAACACACTATACCCAATTGGACAAGTCCAAAGGCTATCAAGTGTATCAAATTGCACCACTCCTAAGTTGCCAATCATTTCATCTAGAGGGTGAGATGCATAATCTCTATAAAAGGCTCAATATAGTGTATGCAGGCTAATTTTATTGCTTCCGCTCTTGCCAAGAGAAGAGCCTTTGTCTGTTGACTTTATCATAAGCTTTTATTCACCATTCATAACCTTGTCCACACATGATATAATGCTTGCTTTTCCTTTTCTTAAGAAAGTATTCTTTGAGCCATATTCAATTTATTTCAAATGGCAAGGTTCAGTGTAGGACCATTTCCATGAAAGATCATAGTAAAACAGATTTTCTGGCACAAGAGAGATTATATACATAAGGACACAGAAACGAACATAAGCAACAAACACACAGGTTGATCTCCCACTATACATACATAAGAATGTCATAGTATTATAAACAAATGGATCACCGAGATAGGAATCCCAATAGATATTAGATTAAGTAAAGGATAAAATTTGGCATGACTTACAAAGTTGTGATTATCGAAAATGATCGCGACGTTGAGCTTGTATAAAATTCGAGCAAAAGTCGTGCTGATAACATTTTATAAAATATCAAGAAAATAGAAAGAACTTAGAGAGAATAAGAGAAGAATAATTTTATTTCTCTATTTTTGATTGTACATCATGAGACTACAAAGATATCTATTTATAGGCACTTTGAGAAATAATGAAAAGACACCACTATTTAATATGGTAACCCAAAACTTAATGATCACAAATGTACCCAAAAGCCAAAAGTTGTCATATTAAAGAGTAACCCAAAAGCCAATGGTCATTCTTGAATATGTTCATCCATTTGAAAGGTCACTCATATGAATAGATATCCACAATAAATGCATATCATTTATAACAATTCAACGATAATGGGTGATATTTACAATAACTCTAGTTGAATATGGATCTTGGAACAAAGTCACACTACAAAAAAACCACCTTTAGTGATAGTAATGTTTTATTCACTAAAGATTGAATTAAGGCCACTAAAGCATGTTAGTGACAAATAAAAATATCATTACTTAGTGGTTATCAAAGCTCCGTAACTAAACGTCATTAGTGATGGAGTGTAAAAAATTGTCATTAAAGGGTCAAGTTTAGTAACAAATTTTTTTTTCATTATTAGATTAGTGACAAAAAAAGTTGTCAGGGAGGTGATCACTAGAAAGTCCTAATAGTCACCAAAAGTAGTTCAGTCAACGCCATTGGTGATGACATTTCGTGACCAAATTAGTAGTCAACAAAAAGTGAGTGGCATGTTATGAACTTTAATGATGTGATTTGGTAACAAAAAAAGTTGTTATTAAAAATATGTAGGGCAACACAATAGTGACAACTTTAGTGACAAATTTTTTTCTGTCAACAAATCAATGCATACTGGTGATTGGTGATCAGGCTAAGTTTGTCGTTTTTTATTCTTTGGTTGATGAAGATGGTAGGGCAGATAGTAGTAGAGAGATTGATTAAAGGAGATCACTTACCCAAGAGAACGTTCTATATGGTGATGAGGGTAAGTTTGCCATTCCTAAATTTTCGGTTGATGAAGGTGGTAGGTCTTATAATTTTAACTTAGTTGGAAATCTCATTGGATAGCGACTGCTATTTAAGGAGGTTAAGAGGATTGCTGTTATACTTTGGAGTAAAGTTAGGCTTTCTAAGGTTGTTATGATAGGTCTTGGATTATTTCTATTGAAGTTTAACTCAAATAAACATTTTTAGGAAATATTGGACATGAGTTCATGATATATATTTGGGATTCCATTTGTGCTACATAGAGTTGCCACGAATATATCTATGGTTGAATACGAGTCTCGAAAACTTGCTATTTAGTTGAAGTTGTATAATATGCTATTGGTTCTCTATAATAGACGGGGGGTTGAATTATGTGGATTCCGTTTTTGGGAGATCATTGTCCATGGATGATGTTATGACTTTATGCACTGGACTTGATTATGTTAGGATGATTGTTGAGTTTGATGCCAGAAGTCCTATAGTTAAAGAGGCGGTGTTCACCTTATCAGATGGGAGTGATTTCTTGGTTAGAGCAAAATACTCCTATATTCCACCTAGGTGCAATGATTGTGTGGTTTCTAGATATAATTGTGATAAATGCTCAAAGAAAACCACACGTAGGATAGGACGAGAATTTTTAAATCAATTAACTAGGAAAGAGATGCTAATGGTTTCCAAAAAGCCAGGAAACCAAGGAGATGAGGGTAGAGGCATCAGGTAGGGGTGTTTATTGGTTCAGTTTTCGAATTTCTTGATTAATTTGGTTTAACATTTTTTAACCCTAAACCAAAAATCGAATCGAATTTGTTTAAATTTGAAATTCAGTTTTCGGTTTGAATTCGAATTGAATCGAATAAACTAAATAAACCGATTTTGATTTTTAAGATCTAAATTTTCACATAAATATGATTTAATCGAATTCGAATTGATAAAACAATGAATTTTTCAATTGCTATTTTATTGCTTGCTTAAAAAAGAAAAATTACCAATCAAAGTTTGCATAAAAAGAAAAAAAATAAATAATAAATAATCAAAATAAATAAAAAAGGAGATAATTAAAAACTCTAATTCGATTTTTGGTTCGAATTCGTATTAAAAATTGCAATTCAAAACTCGAACCAAAAACCGATTCGAATCGAAAAATCAAATTCAAATTTAATTCGATTCGGTCGAATATTCGGCTATCATTGAATATTGCACATCCCTAGCATCAAGGAGTGGCGAAGGATAAGGGGATGGAAGGAGATGATCAGAATTTAGCTCCCAAGATTGAGCCATCTATGGCCAATGATATAGTAGGAGGAGATCATAGTTTTTCCACAGATTAAGGAGGTTGATGATAGCCATGCTTTGAATATTGGGGAGGAGCTGGCAGAGCAGTCAGTTGGTTTACCAGAGTTGGATGTCAATCTTGCTTTGGTGGTCAGGGAGGAGTCTTCGGCTCGAGTTACAGACTCTGCCGATCTTATAAATTGTATCACTCTATGTGTGTGATAGTGTTCCAGCTCTTTTGAGCAACATTGTGCTCGGAGGTGTAAGAGTCGAGTCAGATACTTCAGTAGAGAAAGTCTACTGAAATGTTTGAGGAGTGTATTCCCTCATATTGCATTCCAGATGATAGGAAGTTGGAATGTAAGATGCCTAAAGGACCCAATTCATATACGAGTTACGAGAAGTCTTGTAATCTAGAACTGATTGCAGATGGTTGGTTTTTTGGAGACTAGAGGGTGGGTTTCTATTGAGATACATATTTAGGACTCTGCTTTACCAAACTAGAGTTATACGATTACTCATGCAGATAATACTATTGGGCCGATTGTGTTGTGTTGGGACCCATTGGAGGTTAGTGTGACTGTTCTAACTTGTGAGACGTAGTAGATCGATAGTATGGTTCAGTTTATCAAGGTAGGGTTGTGTCTGGATATTATTGTTGTGTATGGGTTACACTTGGCAGGTGCTCGTCATTTGTTATGGGATTTTTTGAGATCTCAGTACAAGAGTTTGGTCACCCTGTGGTGTGTTTTAGGTCTAGTATTTAGAGTTTATGATTTAGGGTTTTTTTTTATATGAAAAGAATATATACCAAAAAAAGAAATACTGCATAGGTACCAGGATATGCCCTGAGATACCTGAAAGATCAACAGGTCAACATGGGCTTACAAGCAAATAAACTAAGTCCTAATCGCAGCTGGTGAAAGGACTATGCTAACAAAGGCCACAATAATACGCGGAGATAAATGGTGCTCTCCTACCTTCCTCTTATTCCTCTCAATCCAAATATAGTAAACGCAAGTGTTAAGGAGGCATTTAAAGATCCTGTTCCTTTGGAGGGGGTGCCTTGCTAGGGAAAGCAGAATCCCACGAATACTAGACCAGGAGATAGGAAAGTTACTTGGCACATGCTGTGTCATTGTTAATCGCCACACCTTTCTCGAGAACGGACAGCGAAAGAAGAGGTGATCAAGGGTTTCTCTCCGACTGGAGCATAAATGACAAGTGGAAGAAGTCACAACTCCAATCCTGAATAAGTGATTGCTCGTCTGCAATCTGTCCACAAAAACAAGCCACACAATGAAAGCGAAACGAGAAATCGCTCCTAGAAACCATTCCAAATTAGACCAAGGAACATAGGCATAAGAACATATGAGGTGCCTCCATGTTAAAGCAATGGAGAACTCTCCACTAGAAGTGATCATCTACATAATCCTGTCATGACCAGTAAAAGGGAGATCAGATTCCGAGATACACTCTCGAATACTATCAAAGAAGCCTTGCATCAATCTCGAAACCTGTTGTCCCTGAATATACTCCAAACAATGGGAGTTGGAAAAGACGTCCTGAACAGAGTAAGTACCAATAAAATCAGACCTCTCCATAGCTTGTCTCCCCAGAACCTCTATCAAAGGCCCATAGATAGCCAAAAGTTGTACCAGAAGGAAATACGACTACCATCACTCATCCTTTACGGCACAAGCTTCCAAACTAAGTAACGAAGAGAAAGGAGTTTCCTCTGCATCCAAGAGCACCTATCCGGAACTTGAAGATACCAGAAACTATGGCCTTGAAAAAGATAAGTTCTCACCCATTGACTCCGCACATTATCCCCAGGGTTTGAAAGAAGCTGCCAGATATGGTTAAGCTGAACTGCTCTATTCCACTCCATTACCCTTTTCAACCCCAAACTTCCCTACTTCTTAGTGCGACAGATAAGGGACTAGGCTACCTTGGTTCTATGATGGTCTAAGGATGCACTAGCCCATAAAAACCGAGACATAACCTACTCTAGCTCCCTGCAAACCACCTTCAGAAGGAGAAACATCGAAGACTAATAAATTTGAATGGAGAAGAGAATAGAACTGACCAACTTCATTTGATCGGTGAAGGATAAATGACGACTCGTCCAATGCTGAATCTAAGCCGTCACCCTTTAAACAATTTCAACACACTCTGTAGCAGAGAGTCTGGTAGACAAAAGAGAAACATCTAAGTATCTGTAAGGAAGATGACCCTGACAGAACCCCAAAATCCTCAATATGTCCTCCCGCACTCTCTGCTCAACTACCCTAAAGAAGATCTCATTTTTCTGAAGGTTCATTCGCAACTAAGAAAGAGATCCAAAATATGCCAAGACATCTAACATACACTGCACAGAAGCTAAACTATCATGAGAGAATAGCATTAGATCATCTGCAAAGTAAAGGTGGGACAGACTCACCTCCTGGCATCTCCAGTGATACTCAAATGTCAGCCACTCATTGGCCCTTCGTGTAATACCGATACCTCGGTGTACTAATTATTGAACTTCTCTTCATTTTATATATGATATTACTCCTGTTTCAATATAGAAAATCCACTAAGAAATTTTTTCGCTAAACCTGCTTCTAAAATATCGGCCCAAATCGTCGGCAAATAAAAAATTTTCAAAATGACTACCGATAGTTCAATAATAATAAGAATGACTCTAGAGTATATAAGAATCTCAAATTTGGGTAGAGTTTATTTCGTAGAGCTAAATTGTAAAATTTCTCAAAAATCACTGGTAAAACCCTAGTCGGGTCGAATGTATCTCGGTAAGGCTAAACGTTCACGTTTTGATGCAAGGTAAATTAAATTAGGCCTGATACGAGATTTTGGATCTAATATGAAATTATAAAAATTTTTGGGATCAAATGAAATTTTTATATGTCAAGGGACACATTTGGAATTAATAAGAATTTAGAAGGATGGTTGGGATTTTTGATTTGTTTGCAACTAAATTGTAACTATTGGATTAATAAAGTGAGAGAAAATGATTTTTGGTTGGTGCGAAATGATCCAATGGTGAGGAATAACCCTAGAGAGGATCAATGGTTGAGATTTAAGTAAGTTAACAAGTGTTCTCTCCTAAACTAAGACAAAATAAGAGTGTAGAGAGTGAGAGAGTGAAGTGTCCGATTTTGGTGAGGAGAGAAGACTTGTTTAATCTTTAAGAACTTGATCCAAGGGTGGAGATTGAGTTGAAGGGGGATAAATTAATTTGGACTCTTAGATTGAGTTAGTGGGAGACAAGAATACTATTCATGGTATAAAAGTGTGTGCCTACATGAAAACAAACCAACGGTGAGGATTTGACTTGAAATTAGATAAAAATTGTGAGCCATTGGATCTTGGTTGGTGGGAGACATTCAATTAAAGAAGAAGTGAGTGTAGTGTGAGAAAGTGTGTTTATAGTGAGTGAAAGGGCAAAATCGTGAGAGAGAGGGAGTGAATTCTTGATTTTGATCAAGTAATCCAATGATTTAGAATTGATCTTGAGAATGTTTGATGGCTAGGATTAAATGGGGCAAGCTAAATAAGCAAACACTTAACTTCTTCTTTTTCCCAGAACCGTAAGAAGTGCAAAACCAAAGAACACAAAAAGCTCTCCACTTTTCTCTCAAGAAACGTGAACTTCAAGGTAGAAAAACTCATGAATTTTCTACAACACTACCCTAATATTTTTACATAAATCAATTCCTCACAAGTTCAATTATCACATATCCAAAAATCGAAGAAAAAGGAGGAGTTTTGCTTGGTGAACAAGAGGATGGCCGAGAGCTTCAAGTGAAAGGAAACATTCTGTTTTCTTCAAGTTTCAGCCGGACATCCTTAGGTAAGAAAGTCTTCTCTCACACCTAATTTAACATACTTTGATTTGGTGCCAAAAGGAGTAAGCTAACTTGATGAACCTAGGGTGAATTTAGGGAGGCCGAGAGCTGAGAGTAAGGAGGAGAGAGAGATCTTTTGAAGAGAGGTCTTGGTTGGGTTTGAAACATCAACAATTTGAGGTAAAAAGAATTCTGCACTTTTTCTAAAATTTGAAAACCGTGTGTGAATGTCTTAATATGATGTTTTTAGCATGTTTTTATAACTTAGAGCCTAGGTGGAACCTAAATGAAGTATGAGAAATGTATGCAGAAATATTTACATTTTATGTGGCTGAGAAGTTGGAGGAGAAATGTGTTTTTGGTGAGCTGAGAATTTAGTTTCAAAAGGCCAATCATGTGTGCTGAATTCTAGTGCAAAAGTGATCAATATTTGTGTATGATTGTTGATTTAAAATAATGGGAGAAAGGTGTATTAGTGAGCTGAAAACTTGTCCTGCATTTTGTGAATTTTGTGTACAAAAATTTTGAATGAGAATTATGAATATAAAATGTGCATATTAGCTGAAAAACATTGTGCTTGATGGCTGAAGACAATGGGATGTAGTTGTGCAATAAAACTATCTTAAAGGCCAAGGAATGTAGTTTAATAATGTGTAGAAATTTTCTACACCAAAAAGGATTGAGGTGAGGCCATTTCATGCTAGCCAAGGAGTGAACTGTGGGGAAAAAGGGTGTGCAGAATTTTTGGTAAGGTGATGTGATAAATGTGTATTAGTTTGGTGAGTAGCCGAGAATGTAAGGAATGCATATGAGTATGTGTATATGTAATGATTGTAGAATGTAAAATCTTATGAAGGAGTGATGAATTCAAATTGATGTGTTAGCATGAAGAATTTTAAAGAATGAATTATACAATGAGCCATGTGAATGTGGACTATTTTGTGCATAAAGGAGGTGAGATTTTGAGCATACTAAATTCTGAAATTTTGTGAACTGTTTTGAGTATACAAAGAGATAGAATGTGGTAAATATTGGGAATGAGTTTGGCATGTAATTTGGAGACATATATGTGTATATGGTGAGTTATGTATAGGAAGTTCTAGGGAGAACCCTAAATTGACAATGTAGATTTTTAATTGCCAACGTTTGTGGTGAAGTTATAAGGTGTATATATAAATGAGCATTTGAAGTTGTCGGTTTGGTGATAAAAAAGGGGACAACGTATGTACACATTAGAAGTCTAATTATGATGTCCTAAGCCTCGATTCTAGACGGAGGATTAATTAAAATACAATTTAACATGTTGGTTTTCAATTTTATTTATATATGTTATATGTTGCAATTGTAGTGACACGCTTGGTGACCGAACGAGGGGATCGCATTTCCAGCATATTTTGGTGCATTTTAGGGTGTGACATACCCTCTTATATACTGTGAGTGAGATTTTGATACTATACTATTGATTGACATACTCATGTTTTATAACTTTTCAAAATTGACATATTTTATGACATGTGTGAAAGCATGAGATTTGGTTTATGTTTTAATAATTGTTTCTCTTTGTGATCATTGGAGTGTCTCAAATGATTGATTCAAATGATATGCATCTATGAATTGTGTTGAAACGATATCATGCCACTTTTTGAAAACTTTATATGATTTATATGCTTCCATTGCATTGGCACACTGATTTGAAGTGGTTTTAATGAAATATGTGGGCCGGATGCCTACTTGTAATGTGATGATGTGATGATGTCCCTAGTGGACTACCGTAGCTATGAAGGGCATTTATAGAGACACCCAATTGTGTTTGTATACACTTCTGCAGGAGGTATCCCCAAAAGTCATATGTATAGTCACGGTCGGTTGAATCAAATCAGGGAGGACATGTGTGACGCCACTGTTTAGCATCGGGCTGATTATATATGTGTGCATAGACAGGGTTAGCCGGTTGGTGAGGCCCGTGACTAACATTGGGGTAGAGAGCTAAGTGTTTTTATACTTATTTATGAAAAACCCCCAGTGCGCCTGTCATTGGTCGTGGTAGACCATTACCGGGGATATTTTATTGGCAAACTTTAAATGATTTCGAAATGTTAATGGATGCATATGTTGAAATTATAATGTATGATATATGATCACATGATTTATGGAAATGCCATTCTCCATTTATAATATCATCATGTTTTAAAATGTACTTTGACACTCCGTGCTCACACTTACTATTGATAACATAATGTCGATCCTCTCACTCACTGAGTACTTTTCTTAATACTCATCCCTCACTTTTTTATAATGACAGATATAGATTTGGTAGGGAAATGTGTCGAAAGACTTTTGACGCTTGACATATATTTGGAGACGACAAGTGTTGGGTATGGTATCAACCATTCTTCCGTGATGAAGTTGGATAATGTATATACTTGAGGTCCATAGGATGACCATGTATATTTATGGGATGATTGTAATTATGTTATTGTAAAATGTAAATTGAAATTCTCAAAATTGTTGTATATTAATGCATTGAGGCAAAGTGTTATATTTTAAAATCTTTTACTTGAGAAATTATATTTTTGGAAAAAATAGGTTTTAAATAGGTGAAGATGTTAGACTTGCATTATCTCGGTATGTGTGTCATGTGATAGGTAGCATACGGGAAAATGGACGACTGTTCACGGCTTTCGATTGAGGATCGGGGCGTGATAGTTGGGTTGGTATCAGAGCTCTAGGTTAAGAGCTATGTTTTATGAAAAGAGTTTTGAAAATATTCCCAAGTACATTTTACAAGTCCTCAATGTATATGAGAGTTTCTTTACAGTCATAAGATCCCGATACATGTTCTTAGACATATGAGTTCCTTTATTTTTAGGGGGTTAGATACGGTCCGTATCTAATCTAACATATCATTTCCATCGAATTCTTAAACCGATAACTTCATTCACTTTAGGGGGTTAGTTACTTCGTAACTAACCCTAATTCTTGAATCACGCCTAATGAAAATTTATTCCCTTGCAGAGCTATGACGACTAGGTGGGGCACTAGATTTGCACCCCCTGAGCCACCTGGAGTGCCCGAGGATACATCCTCATCATGTGCGCCCCCTCCAGTGCCTTCTCCGTCAGCTACTATAGCCGTGGTTCCACTACCACCACTAGATGCATTGAGGCAGGTGTATGAGTAGTACAACACACATGGGGTTCAGATGCCACCCCCACCACCACCAATGGCCGCACCGACTCCTACGACAGCGCCGACTCCTATAGCAGTGCCTACTCTTACGGTACTGGATCTTCCACCGGTGGCCGGTCCTTCTTCTGTATCTGGTCCGAGTGACACCACATCATCTACACTTACGCGCATCCACGAGCTACTTAGCTAGTCAAGGAAGCTCGGTAGTTGGGATGCACTGACTTTGCGAGACTTGGTGATGCCACTGCAACTAAGCACTGGGTCAACCGGACCCGTTGGATCTTGACGGACTTAGGGTTGAGTGAGGAGTATACGCTACGAGTAGTGGAGAGGTTGCTAGATGGGGATGCCCTCACTTGGTAAGAGGCTATTTGTGATGACGCTATCGAGCCATTGCAGTGGGAGGATTTCTTGAGGGAGTTTGACCGTAAGTACTTCTCAGAGTTTCAGCAAGACCGCAAGAGGGAAGAGTTCTTCCACTTGCGGCTGGGGACTAGATTAGTTGTGGAGTACGAGACAGAATTGAGGAGATTGGCAGCTTTAGTCCTTGATTTAGTGACACCGAAACAGTTGAGGTTCAATTTTGAGGACGACCTAAACTTGAACATTAGGAGGTATATGACAGTCACACCTAGCTTCTCCCTCGTGGAGATAGACGATTCAGCCTACCGTGCGAAGGAGATTGCTGGCACCGAGAGTAGGCATATGGAGAGTAGAGATCAGAGGAAGAAGAGGGTTGGGACCCATGTGAGTCAGAGCTCAAAGAGCGGTAGGACTTGTGGTTTTCATAGAGGCCCCTCTCACTTTACACCAGCATACTTTGGGCAGGGATCACGTCCCTAGGGGTTTGGAGCACTAGCCCCCAGTGCCACGAGTCAGACCATAATTTAGCGGCACCCTCCTTGCCGCAGATGTAGCAGGCACCATCCTCCAGAAGCTTGTAGAGTACCGATCACGTGCTTCCAGTGTGGGAAGTCAAGACATATCAAGAGTTCATGCCCTGATTTAGGACTTGGAGGTCAGGCAACTTCGAGTCATCCGAGTGGTCCGTGGGTAGGACAACAGGGAGCACTTGCACATTCGAGCCATACTGCTCCACGAATGACTGCCAGGAGCAACATTGTACCTGATCCTTCATGACGGCAGCCGAGGGCACAGACCCGTGTGTATGCTATGACGTAGGAAGATGCTCAGCCGAACCCGGATGTGATCATGGATAATCCTCCCACAGATCCCCCTGTTTAGGAGCTTTTATGTACTCTTTATTTTGAAATCATATATATTATGTTGATTATGTATAGTTATGACTAGTTAAAGCCCTAGAGGCTTAACTATTTTGATATATATATATACATATGTCTTTTGCGCACCCTAAATTGATTCATTTTTCAATTTCTCGCATCTAGGTACCATGAAAATATTTGGAGTCAACGCCCGTGTTCTTGTAGACACCTGGTCGAATTACTCTTATGTGAGAGCTTTTTTCGCTCAATAGTTCGGTAGGCAGTTATCGTCACTAAATGAGGAGCTAATGGTTTCACTCCTCTTGGTGAACAATTGATCAGCGATTCTGTATATAGAGGGAGCGATGTCATGATTGGGGAGACAGTGTTAGAAACAGTTTTGATTCCATTTGACATGACAGACTTCGATGCCATCCTAGGGATGGATTGGCTAAGTACTCATAGGACTTTCGTGGACTGTTTCACCAAGGAAGTAGAGTTCTGAAGGTCTGAAGAGTCGACACTGACGTTTGCGGGTGAGAGACGGGTTTTTCCCCATTGTGTAGTGTCAGTGATGGAAGCCAGACGGATGATATGCTGAGGATGCATGGCATATCTGGTCCTCATGATAGATACCACCATAGAGGATCCGAAACTTGATGAGGTCCCGATAGTATAGGAGTTTCCCGACGTATTCCCCGAGAAGCTACCCGGATTACCACTAGTTCGGGAATTTGATTTTGAGATTGATTTGACTCCAGGGACTATTTCTATCTCTATTCCGCCATATAGAATGGCACTAGCTGAGTTGAGAGAGCTCAAGGTTCAGCTGCAGGAATTGCTGGATAAGGGATTTATCCGTTTGAGCACTTCACTTTGGGGTGCTCCAGTGTTATTTGTAAAGAAGAAGGATGATACCCTCCGACTTTATGTGGATTACCGGCAATTGAACAAAGTTACTGTCAAGAACCGATATCCGTTGCCCCGCATTGATGATTTGTTTGATTAGCTTCAGGGTGTTAGGATTTTCTCAAAGATAGATTTTCGATTGGGTTATCACCAGTTACGGATTAGGGCCGAGGATGTGCCCAAGACCGTATTCCGTACCCGATACGAACATTTTGAGTTCTTGGTCATGCCATTTGGGCTGACCAATGCACCAGCCGCATTCATGGACCTAATAAATCGGGTCTTCAACGATTACCTGGATTGGTTTGTCATCGTGTTTATTGATGACATCCTAGCCTACTCGCGGAGTGATGAGGGGTATGCTTAGCACCTTCGGGTTGTTTTACAGATCCTTCGTGAGAGATAGTAATATGCCAAATTCACCAAGTGTGAATTTTGATTGTGGCAGATTGGTTTTCTGGGACACATAGTCTCTGCAGAAGGTATTTTCGTTGATCCGCAGAAAGTTAAAGCTATATTGAGATGGGAACAGCCACAAACCGTGACTGAGATTCGGAGTTTCCTTGGTCTTGCAGGTTAATATCAACGGTTTGTAGAGGGATTCTCTCGGATCGCTGCTCCACTATCTAAGTTGACACGGAAGGACGTCAAATTCCATTGGGATGATTGTTGTAAGGCGAGCTTTTAGGAGCTCAAACAACAATTGACATCCACACCGATATTGGCCCTTCCCACTAGTAGTCAGGAGTATGTGGTATACAATGATGCCAGCTGACAAGGATTGGGTTGTGTGCTGATGCAGGATGGTTGGGTTATTATATATACTTTTCGACAGTTGAAGAAGCACGAGTTGAATTACTCGACACATGATCTCGAGTTGGCCGCCATAGTCTTTGCTTTGAAGATATGGTGACATTACTTATACGGGGTGACCTGCAGGGTATTCACAGATCATAAAAGTCTAAAGTATTTGTTCACCCAGCGGGAATTGAACCTTAGACAGAGGAGATGGTTGGAGTTATTAAAGGATTACGACCTTATCATCGATTATCATCCAGGAAAGGAAAATATTGTGATAGATGCCTTGAGCCGGAAGTCATCATATTCTCTTCAGATGACAGAGAAAGCTTATCTCTTTTGTTTGGTGGGACTCCGTGCATTAGGAGTCAGCTTGGCTAGTGACGATCAAGGAGCACTACTAGCCTGATTTAAAGTATGACCGACCTTGCTCAACCGCATTAGGGAACACAAGGGATCAGATAAGGAGCTCCGAGGTATTCTTGATAGGATCCGCAGAGGTGATGGCAGAGATTTCTGAGTCCATGATGACGGACTAGTGGTATACTGAGAGCGGGTTTGCATTCCCACCGACGATGATCTTCGGAGAGCTATTCTTGAGGAGGTTCATTCCTCCGCTTATGCTATGCATCCGGGCGGTATGAAGATATACCAGATTATCCGAGATAGTTATTGGTGGCCAGGGAGATTGCAGAGTTTGTTACTCGGTGCCTGGTTTGTTAGTAGGTGAAGGCGGAGTATCAGCGACCCACAAGCACTTTACAGCCTCTTCCCATTCCCGAGTGGAAGTGTGAACACATCACGATAGATTTTGTGATGGGGCTACCGCGGACTTCGGCACGGTATGATGCTATATGGGTGATCGTCGATAAACTCACCAAATCCGCACACTTCATTCCTATTCGTGGCGATTATTCCTTGGATGTGTTGGCACACCTCTACATCGACACCATTGTCAGACTTCACGGGATACCTATTTCGATAGTGTTAGACAGAGACCCCAGATTTACATCTAGATTTTGGCCCAGATTACAGGAGGCTTTGGGCACTAGGTTGAACTTCAGCACAGTATATCACCCCAGACCGATGGTCAGTCAGAGAGGACCATCCAGACTTTAGAGGACATACTAAGAGCATGTGTTATGGATTTTCAGGGTAGCTGGGATTGGCATCTTCCATTGGTAGAGTTTGCATATAATAACAGCTATTAGGCCAGCATTGGGATGCCTCCGTATAAGGCATTGTATGGGAGGAAATGTCGTACTCCGTTGTGCTGGGATGAGGTAGGAGAGAGGCGACTCAGTAGCATTGAGATTGTTGAGGAGACTAAAGAAAAAGTAAGGATCATCCGTGAGCGGATGAATGCCGCCCAGGACTAACAAACGGTTTATGCCGATAGGAGGCGGCGACCACTTGAGTTCGAGGAGGGGGACATGGATTTCCTACGGATATCGCCCTGGAAATGGGTGATTAGATTCAGACAGCGGGATAAGCTAAACCACAGGTATATTGGGCCTTTCACACCCTTGAGATGGTAAAAAATGTGGCATACAAGTTAGAGTCGCCGGATGAGCTTTCACGTATTCACGATGTCTTCCATGTCTCGGTATTTAGTAAGTACTTGCCTGATCCATCATATATCCTAGAGCGTCTGCCAGTTGAGTTGCGTGAGGACTTGAGTCTACCAGTTTAGCCCGTGGCTATCCTTGATCGGAAAACTAGGAAGCTGCGGAGCAAGGAAGTTCCTTTAGTCTGAGTTATGGAGGAGTGACCAAGTCGAGGAGGAGACCTGGGAGCCCGAAGAGGCCACGAGGAGACAGTATCCCCAGCTTTTCTCTGTATAGTTATCTTTTAGTTTCAAAGACGAAACTTATTTTTAAGGGGTTAGAAAAATATAACACCGATACCTAGGTATATTTATTATTGTACTTCTCTTTATTTTATATATGATATTAATCATGTTCTACATAGAAAATCCACTAAGAAATTTTTCCGCTAAACCTGCTTCTAAAAACTTCGGCCCAAATCGCCGATAAATAAAAAATTTCCAAAATGATTACCGATGGTCTAATAATAATAAAAATGACTCTAGAGTGTATAAGAACCTCAAATTTGGGTAGATCTTATTTCGTAGAGCTAAGTTGTAAATTTTCTCAAAAATCACCGGTAAATCTCTATTCG